>JAPMOR010121930.1:68316-83532 GCA_026543865.1 Argiope aurantia | reverse complement strand
AACATTGCTGGTCAGTTAAACATTGTGCGAATGCCATCTGTTTGTCTATTTATACATCATTAAAGATGATAACTCAAAATCGCTATGAGCTATATAGATGATATTCAGTGCATAGTTTTTGCTTCAAAATATGGATTTATATTGAAATTTAGAATAAATAATTCAAAGGGAGCAGCATTCTTCTTATCTTTTGTTAGTAAGTGAAAGTATTGGATGAAAGCATGAAATTTCCGAATTAGAAAAATACCACTTTAAGTGCGACTTTAAAATGAATCTCATTAATAATCTCATAAAATATGCATCTTCTAACTTAAACTTCTGTTCTGAGTAGCGTGATCATCTACCAGCCATGAAGGTAGTATCGGGAATTATCGGATCAGTTGTGCAGCCGATTTCTGTTAACTGGAATTCAGATATTTTGACCAAATTAAATGACTGCTTCAAGTAAGTGATTTCTGTGAAGGAACTAAAGAATTAATAATTTTCATCACTTTAATAAATTATTAGCCCTCTTCTGCGATTAGTTATTTTTCAGGATATTAATATCATTATTGTCCATCGGCTTTTTTGAAGTAAATTTTATCGCGCCAAAATGGGAGCACTTTTTTTAAATGTACTTGTAAAATGAAAATAAAATATTTTGATTCATTAGATAAGCACACAGAGTGTTGAATTAGTTGGAAGATAAAATTGGAGAAACTGTCTCAATTGTTGAGCGAAGAATTAAATTTACTATTAAAATTGTGACTATTAAAAAGTGAAACGCAGACGGGAACAGGTGGCTATTAAAAACGTTTCTAAATGTCAAAAATTCTTAATTGAATTCAAAAGGAATGAAATAGGTACAGTAAAACTTAAGAACCAGAGCTGTCAATTCTAGCTACTAAGTTCAACTTACATAAAATGTTTGATTCAAAATTTAATCGACCTGTAGTCCCTGCGAATGCAATGGTCGTAAAGGTGGATAATATAAATATTAACGAAGGTGTCAGTAACTGGGATTGGAGCACTATTTTTATGGTTTTAATTATTATTTTGAATTTATAAAATGAATAATTTCGTCCAGTCACGGTATTAAATCATTGATACAGTGATTGATTGTCATTACGATTTATTTCCAATGCCTCCATTCGTCCCTTCTGAAATGGACAATTTCCACTAAATTGAGTTTTTTCATGACAAAAGTAATTTATTCGCTTTATAGAACATTTTGAGACACTATATATCTCCATATATCTATATATCTATATCTATATCTATATATCTATATATATATATCTATATATCTATATATATATCTCCATATATCTATATATATATCTCCATATATCTATATATCTATATATATATCTCCATATATCTATATTGTTACGAAGTTTCTCTTTACCGGGGTTCGTTTGGATAGTGGAAGTTATATGGTTTGTAGAACGCTCAATCAGCAGGCAGAAGTAGAATAAAAACAACGACGTTTATTTACACGAAGACACACAGGACAGCCCAAAGCGACAACTATATACAGCACGGAAGACGATTATCTTCTCCCGAGACGTGTAGCATACAACAGCAGCATACAACCAGAATCTACTGCAGACAGTAGCGCACAGCTCAGTTCAGCACGAGCTTGACTCCGTCGCTACTCACTGTCGTTTCCGCCTTCTCCGCTCCGTCTTCGGACTATTCCGTCGTCTCCCCGACTACTGGCTTCGTCGTCTCCCAACTCGGACTTTTTTTTCTGGCAGCCGCAGCCCCTTTTATAGGTCTCTGGAGGCGGGGCTAGAAGCCTCTCAACCAATCAGTAACGTTCGAGGCGTATCTCGGTTCCTACTGGACGGATCGGGAAAATTCTCGAAGTTTCGGGTATTATCTATTTTGGCGCCAAAGTCGCCAAATTTGTCGCCAAGTCGCCAAATGGTCGCCATGTTTGTCGCCAAGCTCTGGGTCCGCCGAAGCGCTAGTCCCATTCAGATGACTGTAAAACTTTCTTTCTATTGATGGAATAAACTGTGCTGGGAAGCTGAATTGCAGGTTTGTAACAATATATATATCTCCATATATCTATATATCTCCATCGGTATACAATAAATTATATTAAACGAATGACTTCAGTTTATCACAGTTTACCATTTTCAGTTGAAAGTATAAAATATTTTTTTAGCATTTTGGCAGGACATGAAATTAGACGAAAAAAAAAATTCTTTTTATTTTAAACAGGCGAAACAGTATAGTTGCAAAAAAGCCTAGACTTACCCTCACTTTTTTCACATGCATTGCATGCATTGCAAACTGATGGACTTATAACATGTGTTAGCGTAAGGAAATTTAATTATTTCCCACACAGTGAAATCTTCTAAATAGTTTATTGCTATTTCAGCAATTTACAAGTTCAGTATCACGCACACACATAATTTGAAAAGCACTAATTATTTCTCCATTGAAGCGCTTCCAGTATTTGTTAGTTGAATTTCTCTTTCTACAGACTTGACGCTAATAAGCAGCTGCCCAATTAATAGATGACTCTAATGAGTAGAATAAGTTTTAATTTATAGAATTACGATAAGTGCTAGCAATTATTTACATTTATGTAAGGAATTAGGTTCTGAATTGCAGACTGAACAATGGTTATGAAAGTTATTATATATAGTTTTTCTTATTTGAAATTTGATGGCAAAGCACCATAAAAAAGCATTAATTTACAAATCTAATTCATTTGTATTCCTTACAGGATAAATCCTTATTTTATTTATAAAATATTTATCTTAATATATTCGTTACCTATTGCTATATTTTCTACATTTGTTCCAGAAATAATAGAAATTAACTTATCCTTCAATGATTCATTAATATTAAATTATGATTTCAAAAGCAAAAAAAAAAAAAAATGCATGCAGACCTCTTAAAATATTTTGCATTTAACAATTTTATTTTATAAATATTCACTGTAGTAGAAGAACGGGATACTTTTACTGCTACATGACTCATTGTTTTTTGCATTTATATATAACTAACAGCCTTTAGTGACCAGCTAGTTCACCAGATTTAAGGGTCTTAAACTTTTTAATTAAATACTTAAAGTAACTTGGCCATAATGGCTTCTTCAGAAACATGTTTTTAAGTTTTGTATTTTGATACATATGTAATTCGTTCGATTTTAAAAGCTCTATGCATTTCTGTTTATTTTAATATGGATTACCCTTACTTCTGTCCGCTCCCCAAAATTAGTAAAAAAAGCGATACTCTCTGCTATTTATATTCTTTTAATATTGCAATTTAACTTCCTAACCCAAAACAATGTGCAATTTGGTATTTTTTCTTCATGTCAATAGTATTTTAAATATAAATTCAATATTTTAGAATTTTTTTCCTAGAATATATTGCTTGCTGTACTGAAATATGTCTTGATAATAATACAAAATGTTAAGGTCAGGATAGTAATTTTAACTGTAAAAAAAAAAAAAAAAAAACTCGAAAAAATGTGTAAAACTTTAACAACTACATTTTTCAGTAACTTTGGTATTCTTTTTTATAAGTAAAAATGTATGAAAAATAACTCAACGCGATATTTTGTATTCATTTTTTTATTTATCTTTCCCAACTTCATATCGAAGATTTTTATTTCCTCTTTCTGGACTCTTCAAATATCTTGAACAAATTACTTTGTTATTTCCTTCGGATTTTGTTTTTGAATTTTCTTTCAAAGAACAGATAAAATCTGATGTATTTGTTTGAAATTAAATTTTTGAATGCATCGGAAACATTTATGTAAAAAATATTTCCTAAAATAAATAACATTTTTGTTCCGTTATAATTCTGAAATAAAATTAATCAATTTTATTCCTCTGCAAAATATGTTTTTTTTGTTCAACTTTTAGAATTTATCTAGTTTCAAACTCTGTAAATTATTTTTTCTACATAGCGGTATCAAAAAGAAAAATTTAATTTAAAATGAATATTGAATGACATATTTCTTAGATATCTTAACGTATCTAAGGAATAAACTGCTTATTAACCAGAATGAGATTAATCTTCTATTATAAATATCTTAACTTACATTTTAGAATAGAACATTTGATATATTAAGATTTTTTTATTCAAACTTTATAATTGGCTTTGGATATTATTCATCAGATTTTAAATTGTTTGCTATTTAAATTCATTTACTTAACATTTCTAATAATTAAATGAATTTAAGAATTTTTACTGATAAAAAAATTCAACAACTGGTGACAAAACTACTGACTAAGCTAATTTGTTCCTACAAAATATTCAACTGATATTGCTATTATAAGAAGGGACAATGATAACAAATTTTGGATATAATCTCTTATTTTTGAAATAGAATAAAGACATTTTTTAAAAATAATTTTATTTATTTTAGCATTTAATTTATAATTCACAATCAAAAGTATTATAGAATTTTCAAACAGATTTAAAAAAAATTACTACTTGGTGTGTTTCTCCCATATGGAATCAGAGTCGAATAAAATCCATCGAATAACTGATAATTAAATTCTGAAAATCTTAAAATAATGTATTGTTATTATGAACATACAAATTGGCAAAATATGAAATTAATACACAAAGAAATACATGAAAAATTTATGACAAAATTCTATCTATACAGACATGAAAAACAAGTTCAACTATATAGAAGTATTTAAAAGCTATCTTAATTTAATATCCTGAAACTATTTAAACCCGCATATTTCGGTTTTATATGCGAACGAAAAAGTTGTGAAGTTATAAAACAATACTTTAAGTTGCCCTTTTATCTTTCTTTCATTCTTTTCGTTTGATGAAAGTAAGTTTTTTAGCAAAGCATTTTCGGATTTATTCAGTGTGTTGTTTTTCGCTTCTGATAAAATACACAACAAAGGAAAAGATAGAAATCGAAGATTAACTATAAGTTTTGCCAAATACAGCTTCTTTCTGTCAAGAATTTTATTTAACCCTAGGGAGGAGAAGTAAAAGTACGTATCGGACTCTTTAAGATAAAAGAAAATAATAGAAGAAAACAGAAAAAAAATATCTTCAGTTCATTGGTGTTTTTTCTACTGGTTATTTACTAACATAGGCTGCATTATTTATTTTAGCTTTAATTTTCAAAAAGATCATACAGAAATTTTTATAAAATTGTTTATAAAAATTTCTGTTTATATTAAACTATATAAAACGTGTTTTTATATAAAAGTTTTCGATAAATAAAATAAACTCTTTTTCTTTGCATAAACTTTTGCTGTTACACTTATTCTATTTTGAGCTTTTTGTAATTTGGTGCCATGTCAGAAGACGAGGATTCCTTCTAGATTATCACCTCACTATCTTTTAAAAGTGTATAAGGTCTTTCCATATGTCAGGTCTTTCATGGAATAAATTCGAACCCCGAATCTTCTCACTACGAAACTTAGCCTTTATCATAAAATCAAACTATTGTCCATAAGGACTCAGATTATAAAAGGACGTAATAAGTTGGATCAGATTTCGTTTTAAATTTAAGTAATATTACCAATAATATTTCGAGAAATGACAAAAAAAAATACCTGATTAAAGCACGCGATTATCATTACGTTTTAGTTACATCTGAAATATAATTTATATAATTAATAAAATTTTTTTAAAAAATTTCTCTTATTAGAGTATTTTAAAGTATAAACTAATATTTTATAAAATATTTAGAGCCCAAATCAAAAATGTTAATGAGTGAAATTCCGCATTAAGTAATTTAAAATTTCACTCAACTTTATAATAAAATGGAGTTTTTAGAAATTTTCTTTCTTTTTATAATATCTGTAACTTAAAATGTGCTTGGTTGTTTTCTAAATCATGTATTTGTAGACTGTTACATTTTCATAAGCATTTTGGGGCATATAAAGATGTAGTATGTATGCACGTTCATACGTTTCTGTTGTTGGTGTGAACATTTTTTTTTCTGTTTCTAAATATTTTATCTTTTGGAAACATAACTGTTACCAAAAGTTGTTTTTCGTTCTCAATTTATGGTTAAAATTAAAAATTGCAAAATACTAGTTACATTTCTAAATTGTTTGCGTTGGCAAAATGCTATTATGACTAATGTCCATAGTGATCCTGAGTAAATAACATTTTTAAGGTTTTTTTCACTCAAAGAATTTACTACTGTAAAATGTATTTTTTTAGGAAATTTTTCACTATGATATATTGTTTGCCAATCGTAGGTCTAATTTGAAGTTTTAGTGTACAGGTGGTGTTTTTAAAATGAATATTCTGTTTGATTTTAAAATTACTTATAATCGAAATTATTATTAAAATTATTTAAAAGATTATTATATCATTTATTACGTTAATTATATGTTATTTATTAATTAAATATTATTTATTTAAAACGTTGAATATCAAACATAATTCTGTACTGCCAGTTTTAAAGAAATTGTCAAGATCGCTCGTTGTTTCCAAATTTAGTTTTTCTAAATTGCAATTTTTAGATAATTTTTTCTTGTTCCTTCAGCTTCGAATTGTGCAGTATAAGCTAAGGACTGACAACATCTGCAATAACGGAATATTAATACAGTAATTTCCATTTCTGTACAGAGGCAGTTATTAATACTTGCAATTTTCGATCATGCAACTTTTTTTTGCATTATGACATTTAATATTTAGATATTATTGACGACATAGCGAATTTCATAATGCAACAACAGATATGTATTCTTGGTGTGCCCCCCCCCAAATAACGCAAACAATTCTAGAAGATTCATCTATACCTAAATTACTATTACTTTATAAATGAATTTCTTTAAAAATTTCATTTGCTATGCGGTCACTAACTTAATGATAATGAAAAAAACCCAAATTTTAGCAGATATTACGAACATACGTAAAGTTTACTGATATTTATTTAATGATATAGCAAATATAATTATCTGAAATTTTACTGTGTATCGCCGCCTTCCTTCTTTGTAGAAGAATCATAAACCGACTACTACGACCGGCCAAAAAACCGCAACAGCAACACAGACGGGAATTGCTGTTGAATCATAAGGGTGAGGACCCTTATGATTCAACAGCAATTCACGGCAACGGTACGAACCTTCCCTAAGGAAGTACGTCCCGTCATCGATGGGAACAGCCAGCCCCCACCCACACACCTATTCGTATACCCACAAAGGTGGCGAGAGACAACCACCAAGCCGGAAGCTTTTCATCCTCAATTACTACTTGCCCCCCCCCCCCCCCCGCCGGGACATCTTTGTAGAAGAAAACTATAACTCTGTAAGGAAACATTGTGCAAACATAAACAGGCTGTAAGGTCGAAGTTTTGCGAGTTGTTTCTATTTTTTTTAAAGCTGTAATGCAAGCAAATAACAAATAACACATAAAAATATTAAAATTGGATATTTGGTGAAGATACACACGCACAACACAGATATCCATTTCATGATTGGGATATTCTCAAAGAGAGTAAACTGTGAATGTCGCCGCGTCAACGGAATTCATTTAACACTATACTCTTGGAATGAGCCATTTATAAGCAATAGACGCTAGCACACAATGCCAAACAACATTTTTACGACATCCTCAGGATATTGGTTTTTATTTAGAATATCGAACAACATTATGGAGATAAAATTACGATATCTTGTATTAATAGGGAAAGCTAGAATTTACATTCACGTTTTCTCTTTCTAATTTATTGCCTCTAGTTTTATCATTCAGTTAACACTTCCCATATACTCCTTCGTTGCCCTTCAGAAAGCCGATAAATTATTCATTTGAATCCAAAGTTCATCCCCCCCCTCCAGATAATTCTCGTGTGGTTCTAAGAATATTTTTGAAGCAATGAAATATCTACATTGGTATGAAATAAAGCTATTCTCTTTCTTCTTAAATCAAGAAAACAAGAAAACTTTTAATGAATTACGTGTAATTACAGAAAGGGAAGAAAAGAAAAGAAACTGGCAATCCAGTTCGCAATCTGATGAGTAATGAAATAATAACTTCCCATAAGCAACCCCTAACCCTTAAAATATTATTAACAGGTCCTTTCGCTTTCTAAATTGAAAGAGAAGGCTTTATTTTCCTCCCTCTTTCATCTAACAAGAAAAGAAACTTGAACAAGATCATTTCTTGTAGACCGCCATAATAACATCTGCCTCAGGTAAAGAAGAAACAATTATAATACTTTCTTGAATAATGGCTGTTCGGGTTGCCATAGAAACGGCAACTTGAATTCCACTTTGTGAGTTGAGAATCGCATTTCTTGAGAATTCGCATTAGGAGCCTCACAGCTAAAGTCTCAGGACTGATGGCATCACCATATCATTTAGGTCTCTTTCCTGCGACGTGGTGCCAGACTAAATTAATTCAACAGCAATTTCATAAAATGCTTAACAACGTTTTTATTGTTCTGCACGGATTGTAAGAAACAGAATAATTGGCGGGAAAAGTTTACTCTAGAGACATCATTCACAAATTCTTTTTAGAACTTCACTTTTGTGAAATCTTTCTTAAAACCATTAAACGTACATTTTCAAAATAAATACAGCAAAATAAGATTTATTTTAACTTATATTCTTTATTTAATATTAAAAAAATAAACTTACATATACTGAAAAGATAGTTTCTTAGCCTAATTTAAACGTTCGAAACGTTTAATTATTCTATGAACATTTAAATATCTCTTTTTTTGAGAAGAATAAAATTATGAAAGAATTAATTAATATGTTTTATTCCTGAGGGAAATAAATAAAAGCATTTAAATGCCCAAGATGCTTAATTATACGATGAATAATTCAATGAATATTCTCTTTAGAAATATCAAGGTCTAATTCTTCTTTTGAGAAGTATCAGAGTATAAATCTGTACATTAAGAGAATTAAAAAAAATCAAGCAAGCTCTTTAAGCAAGCAAGAATTAATCAGCCTTTTTTAGAAGAATTAAATTAACTACGGTGATTCACAGACGACATTTTTTTTAATTAAAGAACCTAATTCATTTGATCATTTTCTTAAATAAAATACATTGTTGAATTATTCCTTGCTTAAAATGAGCTCGAATCACTTTGAAAATAGAACTTTATATGTACTGCTATACTTAAAAATGATTCAAAATAATGTTGCTTCAATATTCTAACATATCCCTATTTCTAACAAAATTTAAGTGGATGAATTTTTTTCGAGAATCAGTAACTAGTAGCTTTAATGACTGAAATTAAATGAAACCCAGATTTAACAGTACGTAATCAATTAATTGATAAATGAGTTTTGAACATCTTAAAACGTATTATTTTGATCTAGAAAAATCAACCATCTAAAATTTTAAAATTTAGTAAATAAAGAAGAAAGTGAAAAATTCTAAAAAATTAAATATTAGCAAGTCAGAATTAAGTTAATTTAAATAAAATAAGAAAAGTTGGTTTAAGCATGGTCTCTCAAATGCAGATGATAAATACATGATTGCTAAAATCCGTATTTTTGTACAATGAGTAGTGTAACCGCCTATCTAAAAATTCTATGTGTTCAGCGGCATTTAATTATTCATGGAATGAAACATTTTTTTTGAAGAAAATTAAATGACATGTCATAAATTCATTTCGGGATTAGAAAGTCAAAATGAGTATAAGCTTCAGCACTTGCCATGTTATATAATAAGGAGGATGTGCGATTAGTTTTGAAATGTCACAAATTTCTTAAGTCAACCTCTCAGGACCATCAGTTCATCAATATGTCTGGTCAGAAGCTATCATGAGTAAAGTAAATCTTTTATTTTTAATGATATTTTTAGAAAATACAGAATGGCTAAATAATAATGATCTTCCACCTGCATTTTGTAATTTATAAAAAAATTCAAACTTGCAGAACATTTCATAAATCAGATTAATCACTATAAACTGAAAATCTTATATCTCTATTATAAAAGTATTCATATTAACGGTTAAACACTTCTGAGTACTTTGAAATGCCCGGCCTCGAAACTTTAAAAAATAAAAAAAAATGATAATGTATTAGATATTTTGAATTAAATATCTTCAATAACCGAAAAGATTATGCATTTATATTAACTTCCTTACCAAGTTTAGCGGTTTTTACTTTTTTTGCATAAAATCGCGGTATAGCCTTATTTTTATTTTGTTCGATTTCTTTCATATTTGATGGGATGGAATTTTATAATCGATTGTGAACCGTTTCCGGGTGCCCTCACTCGGGAATTCCCAATGATGGTACATCACTTTAATATTTTCAGTGTTTAATTATCAGCTCATTGATTAATTTTGTGGAATTTTTTTCAGTGTGATTGATGTTCCTATCATTAAACTTAAAAATAACATAACTTAAATATAATAAACTTAATAAAAATAACTTGAACTTAATAACTTAAAAAAATAATATAACAAAAATTTCATAACATTTTTATAAATATTATGAAATTAACATTTTATAACATTTATAAAAGTAATGAATTTTAAATTTAAGACCAAAAGGTTGAAAATAATTAAAATAAAAGAAAATTTTTCTTTTAAAGTGTTAATAAAAATGTGTTCTCAAAAAGAATTTTTATGAATTTTTTAAAATTCATATTATTTCATATTTATCAAGATGAAATTTTGTTATTGAAACTGTCGTCGAATGTATAATAGCTCTGAAATTTTTTATAGCTCCTGATGGCTATACAGTATACTAATATTTTCAAAATTTAATTATATGTTAAACATTTTATTTAAAATAATTCTGCTCTTACGTATTTTGCCCCCTTGGTAGTGTAACTAAAAAATAATGATTTTTGGTTTCAATAATATTTATTATTTAGAGTTTTGAAATATACTAGGGTATATAAAATGAAAAAATGACTGAATGAAGTATGTATTCAAATACAATAATGTATTAATTAATCAATGTTTAAAATCCAAAATATGAGTATTGAAGCAAAGTCTTTAATGCGTGAAGAGATTAAAGTATTTCAATCAATGAACTAAGCTTTAATGAACATCATTGATGAAAGTAGTGAATAAAATGAAATTCATACACATTATTTATAATTGAAATACATTACTAATAAAATTATATTTTGTTAAGAACATTTTGTTTCTTTGAATACTCCAAGGATTTTCGATTTTGTTTTAATGTCCATTTTTTAGATAGTATATACAGGGAGAGTTTGATCTAAATAGTCAAGCGCACCTGAGTATTAGAAAAGCGGATAGATTATAACATTAAAAATATGGACTATAAAAAAATATGCCAATCCTGTCTATTTTTTACTGTTTATAAGTTGTGGAGGATAAATTGATTCTGATATCAATCGGAAAAAATCTCAATTTAAGATGTTTTAATAGACCTGCACGCAAAGTAAGCGCATGTTCTGAAAGCTCATAGGGCAGAAAATCTTATAAGATAACATCATTTTCACCAGCATATTTAGATTTAAAGCCGATAAATAGGCCTTGAAAGAATCACAAAATGCTAAAAATGCTAAATACTGTTATACACTGGTGTGCAAAACTTAAGCAACAGGTATGTTTTTTGCTATAGCTTCACGAGAAATCATCTGAGAGACATGAAATTCAGAAGTGAGATACAGCATTTTGTTCTGAAAGAACGACGAAAGCATAGTTGCGCAGAAATGAATACAATGCATACAGTATGGAATCAAACAAAAAAAGGCTTTATTGAACTAATAGTATCGTTACACATGATTGTCTGTTCAAGAGGAAGAACAGCAAGCAGATGTTCCTTAGTATGGGATATGCCCTCCCCTTACTGCAATGGTTGCTTCGCACTGTCTCCCCATACTCAGCACCAGATTGTCCAACAGTTCTTGAGGTAAGAGTGCCCATTCCTCAATCAGCATGTGTTTAAGTTGTCGAGTGTTCCCAGGAGGATGTAATCGTGCAGCAAGGCGACTCCCCAAAGCATCCCACACATGTTCTATCAGACTTAAATCAGGGGAGCACGCCGGCCAATCCATTCGAGTGATATCTTCACTTTCCAGGAGCTCCTCAACAGCATGACTCCTGTGTGGCCGTGCATTGTCGTCCATAAAAACGAAGTCTGATCCAATGGCACCTCGGAACAGACGCACATGGGGAAGGATCACCTCCTGACAATAGCGATCTCCAGTTACAGAACCTCTGTCGAAAACGTGGAGCTCAGTCCGCCTGTTCATCATAATGCCTCCCCAGACGACAAGTCCAGGACCACTGAAACGGTCTCTTTCCGTGATGTTACAAGCGATTCCCAACGCCAGTTGATTTGGAGAGAGATCGGGACACGGTTTCATCCCAGTAAGTATATATAAGATAAAATATATAAATATTCTAGTTAAAAGGAAATTTAGTATTTCGTTTGCTACATAACATTGAAAAAGTCAGTCGTCGAAATATACATTCATGAAAGGATAGAGCATAAATATATTCAATAAAAATGCACCAATATGAATTTTTTCCGATAAGAAGATGTCTTTAGGTTTGTTTCCATTATTATTATAACTTGATAAAAAAAGTGCTATTTTTCTTGTTGGGTTTTAAAATTTGTTTTCTTTAACATAATTAACGTAGCAAGCTTAAGGCAGATAGGGAATTAAAATCAGGACTGACAATACCCTCACAAAAGTTTTCTTTATTTTACCATTACTTTAAACTCAGCCTCTCTGTATCTATATCTATCTTATATCTATCTCTATCTATCTATCTATCTTTATCCATCTATCTCGATCTATCTATCTATATCTATCTATCTATCCATATATACAGGGTGTCTCAAAAACTTTGACAGCAGCCTTCATTCGTTAAATATTGATTATGGACATATACTGTAAATTGCAAAGTTACATAAAAAAAGGTAGAGGTGTAAAATGTTATGAAATCGATTAAAATTTACAGGGGATTAAACTTAAAAAAATACAAAATTTAAATTTTTATACGGACCTTGTACGAAAATATTCCCAGTGAGTAAAATGTGCCCCATCCTTTAATAAGGTCATGTACAAAATTTCAGCAATTTATTGCAAAAAGTCTCGAATATATGAGACTGCATAAATGTTGATTTAAATTATTTTTCGATGCCTTTATATGAGAAAAAATTAGAGGAAAAATTTGTCGGATGTTCGTGCTTTAGGGATCGTACACAAATTAACAAAGAAAGTAATGATTGAATAAATAAATAATAATTTGGCTATTTATTGGTTCAAAAGTATTAAAAATTTGTAGAAATAATAACTTAAAGGAAAAATTACATAACTTAAAGGAAAGATTGCATAAGGAAATATTACTTAAAGGAAAGATTAAATAAGTTTTACAAGTTCATTGACTATGCTATTTTTAAGTTATATTCTGTAATTCATGATATAAAATTTTAAAGTATTTTTCAGGAAGCATATATTTTAAAATTTGTATTTAAAACTAAAGTTATAAAGCAAATTTTATTTCCTTATGATGCATTCCTGCATCGCGTCATCTGCATTGAAGCCGTAAACATTTGCATTTTAATTTGTGATTGACCCTTCACCAACTTTGTTTTAACAGATCTTTGAGAGTTTTCATGATAAAATTCTAAAATTTTGTACATGACCTTTTTAATGTATGTGGCACATTTTACTCACTAGAAATTTTTTTTGTACGGAGTCCATATAAAAATTTAAATTTAGTATTTTTTAAAAGTTTAATCCCCTGAAAATTGTAATCGATTTCTTAACATTTTGACCTATTTTTGCACAACTTTTTAATTTACAGTATATGTCTATGATCAATATTTAAGGAATAAAAATCGCAGTCAAGGTTTTTGAGACACCATATATATATATACAGGGTGTCCCATAAATATTGGGACAAACTTTAAGGGGAGGTAGGGGACATCACAAGGATTCAGATTTGTATAGCAACCCGTGGTCCAAAACGCCTTCATTCGGCGCTAGGTGGCATTTAAGGAAGCAGACCTGCAGTCCCCCAGTCATTTGAGCTGCGATCACCCGCAGAGGAGTATGGTCGTTTTATGAACACGGAGCTGGCAGATATGCAACTGATTTATGGATTGGCAGAAGGAAATGCAAGAACGGCTGAAATGTTGGAAAGGTACCCACAGAGAGATGCACCGGACAGCCGAATGTTCGGTAATTTGCATCACAATTTGTGTGGTCGTTACGAGGTAATAGACATAGTGAGGGCAGACCACGAGTGACTTTAACTCCCAGGATGGAAGAAAATATGTTGAATACCGTTAGAAGGAATCCGAGTGCCAGCGTAGGAGCCGTCGCTACTGAAGTTGGAGGATCTCGGAATAGTGTTCATCGTGTTTCGCAACGTGAAGGCTTACACACATACCATCTACAAAGCGTACAGTTACTGCTCCCCGCAGATTATCCTCCTCGTGATCGTTTTGTATGGTGGTATCTCGATCAATTTTGGAAAGATGCGAATTTCCCATCCTACGTTTTAATGATGAAGAGTACTTAATGCGAGATGGGATGTTCAACTCCCACAATGCGCATTTATGGGCTGGCAAGAATCCCCATGGCATAAGACCACATGCTGTCCAACATCGTTTTTCAGTGAATGTTTGGGCTGGTGTAGTTGGTGACGTCTTAATCGAACCTTATTTGTTGCCATCGCCACTAACAATAGCACACTAACTCGTCTTTTTGCAAGGGGTTCTACCAACATTACTTGACCCTGTTCCACAACATATCAGACACCATATGTGGTTTCAACATGATGGGTCACCTGCCCATTATGGCAGATGTGTTCGTGAACATTTGAATCAGGTGTTTGGTTCACCGATGGATTGGTCGTGGTGGACCGGTTCCCTGGTCACCACACTCTCCTGATTTAAACAGCATCGATTTCTTTCTTTGGGGTGCACTGAAACATGCTGTGCACGCAACAGCTGTGGATTCAGAAATGGATCTGGTTGCAAGAATCGTCTGTGCTGCTGCGGATATCCAACAAAATCCGGGTGCATTTGAGAAAGTTCGCCAGTTTATGGTCCGACGGTGTAACGCATGCATCGCTAACAATGATGGAAACTTTGAACATCTTTATGATATTTTCAAATATCATGTACGACAGCACATGTAATATCTTTGACCAATAAACATTTCAGATGATTTCAATCTTGTGTCTCTTCATTTCTTGTACCGCTCATACTACTTTCCCATGGCGTTTCCGACCACGGGTTGCTATTCAAATCTGAATCCTTGTGATGTCCCCAACATCCTCTTAAAGATTGTCCCAATACTTATGGGACACTCTGT
>JAPMOR010121930.1:55218-68216 GCA_026543865.1 Argiope aurantia | reverse complement strand
AAAAAAGATTAAAAAAGGAAGAATCCGGCCTGAAGACTTTTTCAAGGGTCACCCTCAGGCAGGGATTCAAAAAAGGGATTTTTTCTGTAAAGGAAATTCAGACAAACGTCTAATAATGATTCCTTCGTGACCCGAAAATCCCCTGAAATTAGGCCTAAGAGATATACCATTTTAACAGAAAGGAAAATACAAAACAACCAATTAGAAGAAAAACTACTAATAAGAAACACCAAAAAACCATAAACAGACAAATTAAACACAGAAGAAACCAGACTATACACCATATTTACTATACACCAGATATATATATATATCTGGTGTATAGTAAAAATATTTACTTTTTATAAATATTTTTTAGTATTTTATTCTCACGTATGGAGTCTGATTCATTAGATTCAAATTAGCTCTTGCGTCAATAATCAGTTAGCATATGCAGAACTAAGGCAGATAACTTTCAGTTGATTAATAAAGATATTATTTTGAATGTCTTTTTTCAATATTATCTCAAATTATGTTATTTCTTACATGGTATTTAACAGAAAAATATTAAAATGTAAAAAGAACTAATGCATATTAAAATTAAAAAAATTCTCACCTTTAAAAACTTTTTTTTTTGAGATTTTAAGTATTTTTTTTGACATTAAAATTACAGGCTAAAAAATGCTTGGAAATTGGGTAAAAAAATTCCATTTATCTGTGATTAATCGTTCATATTCCCCAAAGCTCTATTTCTGGAAAGCTACAGCAATATTTTATCACAAACGATTGTTACTTCACTTCTTGTGGTAGTAATGTCATGAATTTATAGGAGTTATAGCGGTTCGATTTTATTATCGAAACACTGTCCCGAGAATATTTTGATCTATTTTTGGGAAATTTCCAATAACTTTGAGGAAATATATTCCCATTAAATCATAAAAATGCTGGTGCAATGTAAGTAGACAATAAAGCAAACTATGGAATTTTTTTGATACAACCATCATTTTAGTTAAATATGAATTTCTTTATAAGAACAAAAAGAATGATAATAAGGAAAGCACTATTCTTTATAAATTTTGTATTTAATTCTATCAATGAATATCCATTTCATTAATATTTTTTAGTAGAAATATGAACTTAAAATCGTATAAGCCTGAAGAGAGGGTGAAAATTTTCTAAGAAAATGAAATTCATAAATCATATTTATAATAATCATATCTATAATATATTTTGATTTTTAAAAATATCTTCAAAAGTTTTCATTCTTATTATATATTTTAGTTTACTTTTTTCAAGGTATATTCTTCAGTAAAATATTGTATTATCAGCGAGAACACAAAGCGGGGTGCCACCGAAAATGGCTGTTCTTTAACTATTCATATTAGATTCAGATTACAAAAGTATAATTAAAATTTTTTGTGAAATTAATAGAATAAGTGCTTAGAAAGATAGGCATTTGAAAAGAAAGTCCATCAAAGGCATATCTGCAAAGTCCTTGACCTTGAAAGATTTTCAATGAATGTCTTTTGAACCAATAAAGGGAAATTCGACCCAAATCTGTAAGAAGTTCCTTGAAATGATTTCAAAATATTTTTTTATAATTAGATAAAAAATTAGTGATTACATTTTGGGAAGTTAATTTGGTATGTGTATTGGAATACTGACCAATAAATCAAAGTTATATTACATACTTATTTTTGGTAAGTTCAACACTTCTTTACTTTTAAATACAGATTAATAAAAAAATGAGAAATGAATCGCAATATTTTAATAAATTTGAATAGTGCGAAACTATTCAAATCCATTTCTTCAATTTTCAAGAACTTTCTCCTCTACAGCAATAAGCGAGTTTTAAAGTGTTTCGAGAACAATTTAATGAGATGGTGTTTACAGAGTATGACTAGTCTTGTTTCGAGAGTAACTGAGCCTCTCACAAAGAATTTTGTGAGAAAGCATTAAGACATAAAATTGGTGACTATTCAAAATCTTTAAGTTAGCTACTAGATAATGAGAATTTAATTTGAATCATACATAATAATACTGACCAAAAAATTGAAATCTTAACTTATATGGAATGAATTTGATAAGTTTAATCATAATGTCACTTTATTTTTTTTTCAAACAAAGCAGATGACAAATTACAAAATACCTTTAAAAATTTCTAAATCTTTTGAAATTACATTCTTTTTCTCATAATATCTGAAGGATTTTGTTTTTCTTGATTAAATAAATTTTTGAATTCTTCAAGAGAACAATTTAATGAGATGACCACAATTAAACATATCGGAAATTTTTATTTCGAAAATAACTATCATTTTCTAGTTTGTAACAAGAACTGTTATCTAATAAATTTTCAAAGAGCACAAGAAAACAAAGTACTTTTAGATGAACGCTATTAGATAAAATATCAATTTTTGATGGCGAACAAAACGGAACATTTAATTTCATATACAAAATTTAATAGAGCTAATATAAGGAAATATCCAGGCATATTTCTTGACTCTGATTTCGTTAACTACTTCTTACAAAACGTTAAATTACTAATTTTTACGGAACAACAAAAAATGGAATCATAAAAACATTTTTATTAAATCGAATATAAATATGAAATAAATAATTCAAGAGCAATTGAACCAAAGAATCAAAACCGCTATTGTGATGTTCCCTTCAACATATTTCTCATAATTTATGATGTGATTAAAACACTACTGTTTTCTTAACGTTTATTATTTTAAAATATTCCAATGAAATTTAAATTAATTGTTGCATGGATTTTCTATGACATAAAACCTAACTATAAAAATAATGGGATATTCTGGTGATTTCAAATATTCTTTTTTCTCTTCATTTCTCTTTCATTTTAATTTCCAATTTATCTTCCTTGCAATTATAATTATTAATCAATTTTGAGAATAAAATAATTTCGAAGATATCATTTTTGAGATGAGCTAAATATTCTTTTACAAATTACTGAAAATTAAATATATTATACTATTTTATTCTCTTTGCAGTAAAATTGTAAGACCAAACATTTAATAATTTTAAAAACTTTTGTTTCAGTAAACTCTGGTAAATGCAGCAGAAGTAGACAAACAAAAAAAGTTTTGGAAACAAATTATCTTTCTTTCAATTTTAGATTTCGGTGTGATAAAAAGGACAAATGAAAAAGGGTTTTTAAGTATTGACATTGATTGAAAAGTAGAGCTGAGTGATGCACAGAGTTTTTTTATATAAATTTTAAGAGATTTAGAATCTTTTCTAACAAAATTGTGCAAATTCTTCCAAAAAACAAACATTGATCCGTTTTCTACAAACTAACGAAGCCAAAATGAGTCGGGACCGCCATGAGTCCTCCAAATGCGTAATACCCTTCTTATTTAACAATGAAACATTCTTACCCTTCTCTCCTGAGAAGATCGTGATTCATCTAGTGTCCTCTAATGCGTCACGAGATGTACAATAGAGGACAAAGGATTTCCTTTCTCGTTTCCTGAGAAATCAATTGCAGCGTTTCAACCTCGCTTCTCTATCTGAACTCAAAAGTGCGTGTCAGCCATTTTCTTCAAAGTGGAAAACTAATTTAATCAGCAGATAAGGATTCAATGGAGGAAAATTTAATCATTTGTTTCCAGATTCACTTTTTAAAGAGCGCAAACAATATTTTAAAGTAAATAGACATTTAGTATTTTTATCAAAAAAGTGGAAAAACATCATTTAAAAAATATTGAATAAATATTTTGAGGAATGTATTATTAAAAAGGATGCCTAAGTCTTAAATAAAAAAAAACAATTAAATTGGAATACTTCTGATTTTTAATGCTAAGTTTGTTTTCAACAGTTGTAGAAATACTGAGCTTGTTTCAACGTTTTGTATGAACACTATTGGTGTTATACGTAAAAATGTTATGGAAGATAATTGAAAATATAAATGAAACAGTTGGGAATCAAACTTCTATTTTATCATGCATGCGTTTATAAACATGCGTTTCTAATTATATTGTGAGTTGGATTATGTTATTAATTTAAATATACTTTACTTAACTTAATTAATTTTAAATTAATTAGTGTAAATATTTTTAATGCTTAAAAATCTTTTTAAAAAATTATTTTATTCAAACTGAGGCAAAACGTTTTCTCATGAATTGCAATTTTATGTGATTATAGATAATCTTTAATTTAAATGCTTTGGCACTATCCGAGAAGTTTTCTAAGTTCCAAGAACTATAATAAAAACACACACGTTTTTTAAAGTTTCTCTTTTAAGGATATATTTTATATTCTTTCCAATATAATATTTCATTGATTTTCATAAGTAAAAACTCGTTTTAAATATATGTCACTGCATTTAAAGCGCTGTGAATTAGTCCGTTAGAAACTAAAAATTGCCACTATGACATTAATAGTTTTTTTCGAATTAATAGATACACACCTGGTGTCTTGAAAGGAATCCAAACGGTTCGGAAATTCTCCCTACCTCTAAAAATAACAACAACAGCAAAAAAATTAAATAATTTCGTGTAATTTAATTTTCAAAAATAATCTACATTTGTCTTTATTTCAAATGTTTATACCCTTCAAAAATCTTTAGGGCTTTAAAATATTATTTTGCATTTTAAACATATTAAGACCTTACATACTGAATTCTAAAAGTACCATTAATTCGAATGCCATTTTAGAATTTCGAGCAAAACGATTTAACGAAATTTCTTTGCTGTGTGGAAAAAAAAATAATTCTGGCAATATAAATTTTCCTTTTATTTTTTTCATTGTTTAGTATTTTCTTGAATATTATTCTGAATTTCAACATTTTAATGAGGAGAAATAGTAATAAAAACATATATTAATTTTCTGAAGCATATATTAATATCCTGTTTCCAAAACTAGTTTGGGAACATAGTTAAAATTGTTTTTGGCTTTTTATCATTGAATTTCCATACATGAGCTTTTTTTTTTCAGAATCAGATAAAAGCATTCTTCCTTCTTTTCATTCAGATTTTGATGCTGAGAACATTTTTTAAAGCCTTGTCAAATATAAGAGAAGGTGATGTCGGAAATATTTTATTCATGCGAACGAAATAAATTATTTTTCGATTCACTGTCAATCGTCCGACATTGTTTGTTTCAAAGCTGTTTCTAAAACATTTTTTTAAAGTAGTAATTTAACGGAAACAAAATTTTTTAGTAAATAAAACAGAAACATAGTAATAAGCAAAAAACAAAGCAATCAAATGGAAAAAAGAACAAAACCAAAACAAAAATGGTTTGTTTAAACAATCAATTTTTGAAAGAATTAGAAAATAGGAGAATAATTTGTTTTAAATTTAAATACTTTTCAGAACTTACTTTTAAATTTAATTTAAAATATTGTTGTAACTAGAGAGACAGAAAGGTGATAGAAACGCTAAATTACTACTTCATAATACTTTATATAAAAAGTTTTGGATAATCTAAAATCGCCACCATATTGTCTCTCGCTTTAAATCATAATTTCGTTATAAACATAGCTCTTGCTTGTTTTTGGGATAAAATCTCTGTGAGTCTTTATTTGCTTTCGACCTTTAAATTCCATTGTGCTTGGATGTATAAAAGAAACTTTGCTATAGCTCAGTTATTCCGTAATTTGGATTGCGTTTCATGCAATTTTTTCCATTACTTCTCCAGCAATTGGATTAGCAAGCTTTGTAAAAAATGTTGTTCCTTCTTCCTTCACCTTCTTTCATTCTTCCGTCATTCTATAATTCTTTCATTCACCAAACCTATAAAAAAGTTATTTAAAAACTCAATTTTAGCTTAAAATTATCGATCAGATATCACCATTATGCGCAACGTCGTATCTATAATTTAGTTTTAAGGATTGTGAACCTGGGTATTTCTAACAAAAATTTTATTCCAAATGTAAAATTCATGAATAACGCGTTTTGTTATTAAAATCTATTTTTAATTTTACAAAACAGTCATTTTTTGCTTAAATCAACTTTTGTTGTGTCAGGTACTGTGAAGTGTGTTTGCTCTTAAGAGTTAATATCTTGAACAGTATTACTTTTTAAAAAGATGAAACTTTTGTTGAATTTAGTAAAAATATTAATAAAATCCCGAAATGCTGTGTGACAACTATTAAAATATTATAAGATTCATTTAGAACCATGCATTTGATTTACATTTAAATGAAATATTTGTCATTTGCCTGCATCAAAATGCATTGTAAAATATTCTTTTTTACGCACTGAATAATATTTTTAAAAACATAAGTAAGGTATAGTTATATTTACTCATCTTTATTTGACATATCAGGATTATAAATTTAAATCTTAAAACAGTGTATGCTTTAATTGATTTTTCACCCACTTCTTGATGTGCTAAAATTCTAAATTTTGTAGTATTGTTGATGAAAAAGTATTATTTTCAAACATTTTGTCATCAATTATTTGATTAACTTCAGTTGCAATTTGATTCTATGTAAATGGTATATCTGGTAGTAAATTTTATAATATTTGATATTTTTTCCCTTTATTTTTGTAATAATGGAAAGAAGTAAAATATTGTTACGGATGTCATTACTACTAAGACCGTAAAGTCACCAGGTTCATTTGTAATGGGTGTATGGTGAGAAAACAATCAGCAGGCCTCAGTAGAAAACAACGACGTCATTTATTAAACACGAAGACATTACAAAAAGACGACAAATATATACAGCCGAGACGAACAACAACAGCACTCTACAACACACAGTAGACCACAAGTAGTAATCGCTAACAATAATAACATAGTACACAAAGCGGTCAGACAGAATTCAGAAGGAGGAGGATTTCATGTAGCTTCACTTTACGGCCTTTCCAAACGTCTGCAATTCTCCATTGTCTCCTCGTTTTAGCTATATCCAACTGCCGACTCACTACTACAAGATTGGCTACTCCACACACGACACGATGCTGCTTCTACAATAAACGCCAGGACTCGGCACACAGCTCAGTTCAGCAATCGCTTGAGCTCCAAACAACGCCTGTTGGCAGGACTATTTCGCCGTTGCTTCATTATTCTCTCGACTACGACTCCAACTCACTGTTCACTCCAGTTTGAGACTGCCGGCCTTTTATAGTTCACGGGAAGTGGGCCGAGAAGGTATGGACAAATCAGGCGTATCTCCGTTCCTATTGGCTGGATTGTTAAAATTCTGGAAGCTTCCAGTAATATCTATTTTGTCGTCAAAGTCTCCAAATGTTTAGCCAAGTCATCAAATAGTCGCCAAGTTGATCGCCAAACTTTGAGATCACTGGCTCGGCACCAGAGCAGCATGAAATACAGATGATTGTAAATCGGTTTTTCCGATGATCGAACTAACTGTGCTAGGAAGCAACATTGCAAGTTTGTAATAATATTAATGACTAAAATGTAGAAAATTACAAAAATGATATAAAAAGCAGATGATAATTTTTATGAAATATAAGAGAATCAAAGCAAATTCATAAACCCTTAAAAGTCTAAAAAGAATACTATAAAAATTAAGTCATAATGAATATCAAAAGAAACGAGCTTGTAAACATTCTTTAAAAATTAGAATATATTATGAATATTTGGGAGAGCATTTTGTGCTTTGTCTTTTTTATTTCTATGTCTATTATTTTATGAAATGTAAATTTCTATTTTTTAATATATTAAAGAAATATATTTTAAGAAACTTCTTCTTTTTTAATTTCTCGTATATGAAATATAATGGAAGTATTGTCGTCAAAAATTCGAACGAGAGACTCTGACGAATCTCCATGCTTCAGTCCTTTCTGAGTCCGAAAAATGTATTTTTGGCATTAAGTCTATCTGCGAACACTGAACTTTGAGCCGGATGGATGAAATTTGGCTCATGGACTTACAACTAAATTTGTAGATTTCTATCAAATTAAAATGAAATTAATTTACAGGAACTCTGCCTGAAATTGATAAGTACAAAGATCTCTGAATATAAAATTTGGTACTCAAATTTAGCATCGAAAATATCGATTTTTTTCAAATTTTCTGCCAAATAAGTCAAACAGTTGACTGCCTGTCTGTATTTCTGCATTCATATGAATGCAATACCTCATAATCTCAATGATTAAGCGTAAATTAATGAAATTCGGTGTGTTATTTTGTGACCACAACTATAGTTTTGTTTCAATCGGTTGGTAAAAATAAAGGCGTAAAAATATATATTCGCATAGTAGATTCATTAAAAATACTCGATTCTCTCCAAACATTCATATTTCGTAACTATCATTACCTGACGCCATGCCAGTTATTTGTGATCTCACTCGAGATTCACAATTTTATATGTGACAAGGAAGGGGATAAAAAAGTTTTTGGAAGTATGCAAGAAAGTTTGTGGACAACCCCTCCTTATTATGGTCTTATTTGAAACTTGCAAATGAATCTTTAAAAAAAATTGCTTTCGCTACACTATTCCTTTCTGAATCCACTGATCCATAGATTTTAAAAATTAAGGAATGCCTGTTTAGATCTGTAAAGAGATTGGAAACAAAATATGGCTATTAAGAGCACTAAAATGAAAAAAAAATTAATAAAAGACAATAAGAACGCATCTGTTTTTACTGTTTGTCTGTTTGTTGTTGATTTGTGCAAGAGCTTTTTTGTTTGCTTCGGTGCGTTGTGGCAACTGGGTTTAAAATTTTCCATTGAAATTAAGTTTTGCTACCCATTATTGGACTTAATTTCCAACACTGTACTTAAATCTGACGATTGTCTAATGTTTTATCTACTGAATGAATGGTTACTGATATTTGAAATCGAGTGACAAGGTATGATGATTAACTGTCTTTTCGAAAAATATATTTTAAAGTTTTCCATTAAACTACTGTGTGATATATAGAATATTTTGATAACAATATTTTCTTTGATTTGTGAGTAAATCAAAATATCACTGCATATATTTCAGTAAGATTTTATCCTATATGTTAAGTGATATAAATTGGGAGATAAAGATTTCTCTTTCTTATCTTAAAATAAGGAATTTCATTTCTCGATCAAAAGGAATTTCGATAAGTCTCGTGTTTTTGTCGAATTTCTAATACCGTTTAAATCTTTTTACATTTATAAATTGTTTATAAAAAGTTTGTTTGAAAGATAAATATAATTTTAAGAGTTCATATCACAATATATAGCAATAATTCAACAGAACAGAGGTGGTAGAAACTCTTTAATAAGGAACATCTACGGAAATGACACATACTAGATGAACTATTTTGCAGAAAACTCATAATTTCTCCTGAGGTGAGAACAATATTGATCATATATTAAACGAGAGTTAAAAAAATTCATGCGGTGATGAAGAAGATACCGATATAGTTGAAGTTTCTTCCAAGGTCAGTAACATTTTTAAAGGTAGATGACACAGATGGAAGAGCATACTCGTAGTCCAAGTAAGAAAATCTGAAATTAGAATTCACTTTCAATATTAAAGTTAATTCACACTCCTGTTCTTTATTACTGTCACGTATAAGTATGCAAAAATTTGGACTATAATGAAGAATAGAACCGAAGTCATTATTTATTAACTTATTTGAATTATTTCACCATTCAACAATAAAGATTTGAATTCTCTATTATTAATTAAACTTTCAGTGCAGAGGAAGCCAAAGGGGATGATTTTGAAATTTCAGACATAATGGCATTAAGAAATTCGGTAAATTTGATATTAATATATTCATACTGAAAATTGAAAGGGAGGGGGAGACGATTCTGTATTACCAATTAACTCTTTACAGTATCTATTTGTTAACCGCTCTAATGATCGGTGGAACTCAATAATTCTTTAATAAATAATATTTTATATTCTTCATTTCATTTCGGTGTATAATGTGTCAGATACATCTCATATTTAATCTCGTTTCCATGTATAAAATAAATTTGAAAGTCATAAAATCTTTTAATTCCGACTTGAGTTCGTACGAAATAATACTTTGCCCGATAATTTTTCTCCTACAAATCGATTTAATAGTACTAGTGATTATAATAACCAATTGTTGGTAGGTTTTAAAATTTAAGAAATGTCTCTTTAGATCTGTAAAGAGATTAGAAACAAAATATGCTTATCTTGAGCACTAAAAGAAAGAAAGACTCTAAGAGTGTCAGCTCTCGATCGTACGTATTCCAGGATATGAAGAAACGCAAAAAAGAAGAAGCAAAAATTGAGAAGGAAAAAATAGTGAGAGAAGAATTTTTTTTCTCACTTTGTAGTACTTTACCTCCCGTGTTTGAATTTAGTCACATTTAAGGGAAAGCTATACCCATTGGAATAAGTAAGCATTCCTGTCAGAAACGCATTTTGTTTCTTCCTGTAAACATTAATATACAACTAAACACATTTCACAAAACTAGTTCACTTAAAATTTATTTCTATAAATTACAAATCTTAAGAAAATTTTCGAAACTTTAAAAGAATTATTTAATTTAATTACAGCTAATTAAAATATAAAAATTAAAAGTAATTATTTTGTGGAGAGGGGAAACACATCAGCTTATCTGAAGTTGTATGGATGAAATTTATTACACATTATCCAATGGCACTGGGAAAAAAAAAGGTCTGCCATTTGGAAATTAAATTATAAAAGTATTGTATCTGACTATTAAATTTTTTATAACTAAAAGATATCAACATATTTTTAGAAATAGCAATTAATAATGAATATATAAACCACAATTGTTTCAGTTTTCAGCTTAATTCACTTTAATAATTATTTGAGAAATTTTTGTAACATTATTACGTTTTCTATTTAAATGTTTTTAAATACTTGTGATTTGTAAAGGATGCATCATCTAATTTAAAAATAAGTTTTAAACTTTGTCCCTTAATATTAATGTTAATTTGAGTTAAAAAGATTTTCTTTTCTTGACAGTATTTTGTCTCTGACAAATTTACCAATTATTTGGATAAGGGAGTTCGAACTAATTAGTTAATTTGCAACAATAAAATTTTATTTTAGTTTTCCTGAACCGACTTTTTAAACACGAGAAGAAAAGATATAATCAAAGTCAATAGTTAAAAGCAGACAAAGCAAACAAATTTAAATTTGACGACTAGCTTGCAAAGAAAGTTCTGCAGATTCTTTAAAATTAGCTCGAGTTAGAAATATCGGAGATTTCAAAGAACCAGACATAAAAGAAAAAGATTCTTTAAAATGGAAGAACTAATACAAGAATACAAGTTTACAAATAATACAAGTTTAATGAAAGCTTATGGCAATAAAATAAAAAGGAAAACTGGCAGCATTTATGCACGGTAATGAAGAAATTCGAGAAATCAATGAATGCTTCAGGACCTGAAAAATAAGACTCCTGTTTTGTTATTTTATTAGATTAAAGTTGAGTTCCTGTAAAAATATTAAAATCTTTCAAACCTTTTTTGACATTTTCAAATTCTGTTTCTAAGAATTATGAATAACAACGGAGACTAGATAAAGGAAACTGGCAACCAAATAATTTGTATTTTTAAGAATTCAAAAATATTTTGAGTTTTTAGTGATATAAATAACTTTTTTGAGTTTTATATTGTTTATTGTTTCACTGACTCTATGAAATATTCATATGCAGACAGATATAAACTTTTTTCTCTAATTAATGACAATTGATGCCTTATGCTTTTTAAGATAATATTTCAAAAATTTCTAATAGTACCCCAGACTGAACAGTGTTATTTACAGTTCTTTGTAATTTAAATAAATAAGATGTTCCTTTACTTTTTTGTGATTCTTTATATACTGTAATAATTTATAAGTTACAAATTATTTTTTGTGATATTTAAACTCTCTAATAAAACTGGCAACCCCCCCCCCCCAGAAAACAAAGGAACACATGTGTTTTCTTTCTTTTTCTAAAATTTGTACTACTGGTATTAAAATCGGTATCAAGGTATTAACATCTAAAAAATACCAAATACCGATTTTTAATTTTTTTTCCGATACTACAATCCCTACTGTCAATCAACTTTGTTGAAATTTTATCATGCCAAAATGGGAGTACTGTTTTCAAATATAATTGTAAAATAAACATAAAATATTTTGATTGATTAGGTACGGACGAAAAGTGTTGAGTTAAGTAGAAGATAAAATTGGTGAAACTGTATCAATTGTTGAGCGTAAAGGCTGTGTTAAGATTTTATTTTACTATTAAATATGAAAGAGGGTTGGAAGCAAATGGCTATTAAAGACGTTTCTAAATATAGCGAGTTCTTAATTGAATTCAAAAGGAATGAAATAGGTACCGTAAGACTTAATAACCAGAGTTCTCAATTCTAGCTATTAAGTTCAAATTACATAAAGTATTTAATTGAAGATTTTAGCGACCAGTAATCTCTGCGAATACGATGGTCTTAAAGGTGTTAACATGAAATAAATATTAACGAAAGTATGTCAGTAACTTGGATTGGAGTCCTATTTTTATGGCTTTAATAATTATTTTGAACATATAAAATGTGCAGAAAAATTACAGGAAAATAATGGCAAATTTCGTCCGTTGATCGTATTAAATCATTGATGCTTTGCATTGCCAATTACCTTTTATTTCCAATGTCTCTATTCGTCCCTTTTGAAATGACCACTTCCCACTAAATTGATTTTTTTTCATGACAAAATTTGTGCACTGTATGGAACATTTTTATACACTATATATTTATAACTTATATTAAATGGATGACTTTAGCTTATCTCTGCTTAGAATTTCAAATCGAAAGTATAAAATAATTTCTTTGCATTTTGACAGGGCTTTGAATTTGAACGGAAAAAAATTCTTTTTACTTTAAACAGGCGAAACGGTATATTTTCAAGGAAGCTCAAACTTAATCTCACTTCTATCGCATTCACTACAAACTGATGGACTGAAAAAGGTCAAAAATATATCTCAATATACGGAAAGTATATTATCTTCAATGCAGTGAAATCTTCCAATTAGTTTACTGCGATTTCAGCAATTTGCAAGCTTCATTATAACACACACACACACACACACACACACACACACACACACACACACACACA
>JAPMOR010121930.1:36658-53824 GCA_026543865.1 Argiope aurantia | reverse complement strand
TGGCTACCAGTAAAATTTAAACAAATTATATTTTATATATTGTGAAGGACCTGTAACACGATATGAACTTTTGTTGTGGGAAAAAAAGTTGTTTAGCATTAGTTTTTGAGGAACTACTGAAATTAGACCGTTTAGGCATCTGGGAGGTTTGCCTGCAATTTTGTGAATATTGCATAAAACAAAAAATTTAACATGTTTCCAGTGAGAATGAGTTCTTGTAATCGTTTAGACGATTCCTTGAGATGGAGAGTCTTTGGCAGGCTTGAAGCTCGACAGTCTGAAGCGGAGGTGGCTTGATGAATACAAGTGGCACCGAAAGTGGTATCCAGGTTGTGGAATCAATTCCAAACAAGTGGTACTGTAACCAGGAAGGCCGGCTTAGGCCGTCACAGAGCAACGACGCCTGCACAGGATCGCTATTTGGCCTTAAGCGCACGACTGCATAGGCTGACAACGGCTCCTCATCTTGCTCGTGACCTTGCTGCTGCGTCTGGAATAAGAATTTCCATACAAACAGTATACAGACGTCTAGCAGAGAAGGCCTTTTATGCCCGGCGACCAGTTGTGTGCTTTCCTTTGACTGCATCCAACAGAAAAGCCCGGTTGTTGTGGTGCCGAACACATCAGTCTTGGGCACAGCAAGAATAGGAGCGTGTTCTTTTCAGTGACGAGTCGAGATTTACCACACAGAGTGACACTCGTCGAATCTTCATCTGGGGAGAACGAGGAGTTCGCTATCATCCCTCCTACGTAAAAAAAATCGATACATTTGATGGCAGAGAAATCCTTGTTTAGGGTGGCATAATGTTTGGGCAGTCGTACACCACTTCACGTCTTCGATGCGGGTACTGTCAATGCACATCGCTATAGAGATGAGATCCTTGAAGCCTATGTAAAGTTGTTCCGGGGTGCTTTTGGCCCAGACTTAATGTTTATGGTCGATAACGCGCGTCCTCACAGAACGCCCAGATCGTTGATTATTTTCTTTAGAAAGAGGATATTTGAAGTATGGAATGTTCCTCGAGGTCTCCGAATCAGAATCCTATTGAACATGTTTGGGATGGTCTCGGAAGAGCCTTTGAATTGCGTAAGCCCCTTCCAAATTCCCTCCAAGAGTTAAATGGCTCTCTTTTGGAAGAATGGACTTTGTTGCCCCAGGCATTTATTGACACCCTCATAAACAGTATGAAAGCTCGTTGTGAAGCCTGTATAGCAGTGCACGGTGGTCACACTCCATTATAGACAGGCTTTTCCCGAGATAAATGCTTTATCTCTGATTCATAATGTAACGCTTTTTGATATACTCTGTTTCTTAATAACCAATTAAAATCTTTTCCATGTTGTTATGTTCTTTATTCCATTGTAGTGTACCTCTGTGCCAAATTTCGTGGCGACACAGTGAATAGCTTTATAATTTTTCGACGATTTTATGTTTGTGACCTTAATTTTGGACATGAGTGTATATATATAAGCATTGGAATAATAAAATAATAATAATAATGATTATATATGTACATAAATTTAATATTGCAAAAATATTTACTTTTTACAAATATTTTTTAGTATTTTATACTCGTGTATGGAGTCTGATTCATTAGACCAGGCTCGACTCAAATTAGCTCTTGCATCGATATTGAGTCAGCATATGCAGAATCAAGGCAAATGACTTTAAGCTGATGAATAAAGATATTCTTTTGAGCGTCTTTTTCAATATTATTGTAAATTATGTTATTTTCAAAATTGGTATTTAACAGAAAAAATATTAAAATTAAAAAAACAAGAACTAATGCATATTAAAATAAAATATAATTGAGAATTACAATAATTTTCATTAACATTCTCTAAAAATAAATTTATTATATTTCTTATGATTTATAAATATTATATACATAATAAAGCTGTATATTAAAGAAAATAAAAAAAAATTATCAGCATTAGAGGCATTTTTTGGAGATTATATTATTTATTTTGACAATAAAATACGGGCTAAAAAATTCTTGGAAATTGGGTCAAAAATATCTGTTTTGCTCTGATAAATTGCTCATATTCCCCAAAGCTCTATTTCCGGAATCCTGCAGCAGTACTTTATCACAAGTGATTGTTACTGTACATCTTGTGGTAGAAATGTCATGAATTTATATGTGTATGAGTTATAGCAGTTCGATTTTATTATCAAAACACATTCCCAAGAACATATTTTATCTATTTTCGGGAAATTTCCAAACAACTTTTGAGAAAATATTTTCCATTAAATCATAAAATGTTTGTGCAATGTGAGTAGAAAATATTGCAAACTATAAAATTTTATTGATACAACCATCATTGAAGAAATGCTATTATGTTTTTCACCAAAAATGTATTCACCAATTCTAGTTAAATATGAATTATATTTTATAAGGACAAAAATTGAAGTATAATAATGAAAACATATTCGTTACCAATTTTGTAATTAATTCAAACAATGAATATGTAATTCAGAAATAATTTAAAAAAAAATTAGTCTGAACTTAAAATAAAATAGTAGAAACCTCAAGGAAGGATGGAAATATTCTAAGCAAATGTGAATGAAAATGCTATATTTTAATTTTTAAAAAGATCAAAAGATTTCATTCTTCCATTATCTTTTACTTTTCTTCAAAATATTCTTCAGTACCCCTTACTTTCATAATTTTCTTTTATTTATTTATTCTTGATAAAAATATCTATAGAAATTGATTATAAAATTCAAACTTTAAAATATGAAATAAATCGAGTCGAACAAAGGCATATAAAATGGCTTTTCCTTGATTATTCCTATTAGATTCAGATTCCGAAAATATAATTTTAAAATTCTTTGAAATTAACATTAATTGTTTTGAAAGATAGGCATTTGAAAAGAAAGCCCATCAAAGGCAGATCGAAATGTCCTTGACATTGAAAGATATTCAATGAATGTCTTTTGAAGCAATAAATGAAAATTCGACCCAAATCTGGAAGCAGTTCCTTGAATTTATTACAAAATATTTTTCTAAGGTTAGATAAAAAATTAGTGATTACATTTTATGGAATTTATTTGGGGATGTTTATTGGAATACGGACCAGTAAATTGAAGTTTCATTTTATACATATATTTGTTAAGTTCAACACTTCTTTTCTGACAAACATAAATTAATAAAAAAAGTGGGAAATGAATCGCAACATTCTAATAGTCTTTCAATATTGCTGAATTATTCAAATTAATTTTCTTAGTTTTGAGGAATTTTCTCCTCTCTAACCCAAATAAGCAACCTGAAAGCCTCGCTAGAGCAATTTAATGAGATGGAGTTTACAGAGTATGACTAGTCTTGTTTCGAGAGTAATTGAGCCTCTCACAAAGAATTTTGTGAGAAAACTTTAAGACATAAAATTGGTGACTGGATAAAACCTTTAAGTTGGTGACTAAATAATGAAAATTTAATTCGAATCATGCATAATAAATACTGACCAATAAATTGAAACCTTCTGGAAACTTATATGGAATCACTACTGATACATTCAATCATTGTGGCAATTTATTTTTTCGAACATACCAGATTATAAATTATAAAACAATTTTAAAAATCTATAAATCTCTGGGAATTACATATTTTTTCCCATATGTGAAGAATTTTCTTTTTTTCTGATAAATAAATTTTAAAACTCTTCTTTTTGAATAAATTTTTGAACTGAGAACAATTTAATAAGATGACAAGAACAACAACAAAAACACGTCGGACGTTTTTATTTCGAAAACAACTATCTTATTTTAGTTTGTTACATGTTCTATTATCTAATAAATTTTCAAACAGCGCAAGAAACTTCAAAATACTTTTAGATAAAAGTTATTAGATAAAATATCAATTTTTGATGGAGAACAAAATTAACATTTTATTTTATGCCCAGGATATAATACAGCTGATATAAGGAATTTTATAATATTCAGGCATATTTCATGACTTTCATTCCATTAACTATTTCTCAAAAAAAAAAAACCCGTTAAATGGCGATTTTAATCAAAACAACATAAAATGGAATTATAATTTTTTTATTTAATCGGAAATAAATAACAAATAAACAATTTAAAAGTAATTGAACTAAAGAATCAAAACCCCTATTGTGACATTCCCTTCAACATATTTCTCATAATTTATGATATGATTAAAATACAATTTTTCTTAACGTTTATTATTTTAAAATATTCCAATGAAATTTAATTAATCGTTGCATAGATTTTCTATCAAAAATAACAATAAAAATTATGGAATACTATGGGGATTTTAAGTGTACTTCATTTTACTTTCCGCCATATCTTCCCTACATTTATTACTATAATACAATTTTGGGAATAGAAAAATGTTATTTTTATTACTTTTGAGATGAGCTAAATATTATTTTACAAATTACTCAAATTAATATAAATTATGCTATTTTATTCATTTTATCGTAACAATGTCCTTTTTACTGTAATATTGTTTGGTAATTTCATAATTTTTTTTTGTTTCAAGGATGTCTAGTAAAGACTTACAAAAAAAAGCATTTTGGAAACAAATAGCTTTTTTTTCTTCAATTTTGAACTTCAGTATGATAAAAAGGGCTAAGTAATGACAAATGGAAAGGGCTTTTAGATTAATTATTGGCATTAATTGAACAATTAATCTGTGTGATACACATCGTTTTATATAAACTTTAAAGTATTTAATATCTTCTTTTCTCACAAAATTGTGTAAATTTTTCTCCCCCCCCCCCTCCGAAAAAAATAAAACATTGATCAGGTTCTACAAAGTAACGAAGCCAAAATGAGTCGGGACCGCCATGAGTCCTCCAAATGCGTAATACCCTTCTTATTTAACAATGAAGCATTCTTACTCTTCTCTCCTGAGAAGATCGTGATTCCTCCAGTGTCCTCTAATGCGTCACGAGATTTACAATAGAGGACAAAGAATTTCCTCTCTCGTTTCCTGAGAAATCAATTGCAGCGTTTCAACCTCGCTTCGCTACCTGAACTCAAAAGTGCGTGTCAGCCATTTTCTTGAAAATGGAAAACTAATTTAATCAGCAGATAAGAATTCAATGTAGGAAAATTTAATCATTTGTTTCAGGTCCACTTTTAAAAAAGGCAAACAATATTTTAAAATAAATAGACATTTAGTATTTTTACCCAGAAAGTGGAAAAACATCATTTTTGTTAAATATTGAATAAATATTTTGAGGAATGCGTTAATAAAAAAAAAGATGCTCAAGTCGTAAATAAAAGGAACAATTAAATTGGAATATTTCTGACATCTTAACATTTGTGAGACCAGGTTACAGTTTGTCCTTTCATAGCGATTGATGTAGAATCAATACTGAAAGTCAGATCTCCCCCCCCCCCACCTGCTTCGAGTTCACTGCAATTATATTTATTGCAACCTAAAATCTTTCTTCTGTTTGCTATTCGTTTCATTCTTTCTTGAATATATACTGTCTTCTGTCATATGTCGAAGGTGAGAAGAGAACTCGTTAGAGTCATGCTATAATGGAGTAGTGTTAAAAATCTATTGTGCATTTACGTGGCTATAACTTGATACCTGTTATATATGACTGTTATATATGACGTACTGTTATATATATACTGTACTGTTATATATGACGGATATTTAAATAGAGATATTATTACAAAAAGTAACTGGTTAGAGTTATGTCAATTTAATATTAAAGAAAACTATGTTTTTAATGGAATTAATTTCTATAAACAAATAAAGGGGATTCCAATGGGAACTGCTTTTTCAAGTGCGTTAGCCAATATTTTCCTACATTATTATGAAAAAGAAATAATTAAATACAACTTAGTAATAGGCTGGAGATACATTGATGACTTAATTTTGTTAAATTTGGATAATCCTAGTGATGTTATTAACTGTTACCCAAAGGATTTAGTTTTGACTCGAACAAACGAAAATCAACTTAGAGCTAATTATTTAGATTTAAATATTGAAATTAATAATGGAAAAACTTTAATAGGTATTTTTGATAAAAGGGATGATTTTAACTTTAAAATTATAAAACTTAGTAACTACCATTCTAATTTACACTCTAAAATTTTCAAAAATTTGATTTTTTCGCAATTTAACAGGATTAAAAAAATATGCAATAATAAAAACTCGTATATTTTAGCAACAGACAATCTCATTGAGAACTTGACTATTAACGAATTCCCCAAAAACTTTTGCAATATAGAGGTTTTGATAAGAGAAGGACTGTCTGATTTCTGACTTCCTCCGGTTGGTTGGCTTTGAGTTATGACACAACAGAGGACGCTTCAACTTTGATGACGTTACATTATGACAAAACTTAGTAAGCATTTATAGCCGAAAACGTGGAAAATTTGATTTTGGTCCATTTTAACGAAGTGCATTAGCTCTCACAAGTTTACACCTGACATTGTCTTTTGGAATTATAGTTTTAATTAGTAAGTACTTAGCTTTCTGGTTTAATTGATTTTTATTGGTGTTTTGTGGCCTGTTTTGCTGTATGTTTTTTTCTGGATTGGTTTTTGAAAATGTTTTATTCTTGTGATACTAATTTTTGTCTCCAAAACCTCAATTTTCTGGGATTTTCGGGTCACGAAGGGTCAGTTTGTTGGACGAAAATCAGACCCGTCACAGAAAAAATCCCCGGTTTGAATCCTTGCCTGAGGGTGACCCTTGAAAAAGTCTTTGGGCCGGATTCATTTAATCTTTCCTTTTGAATTTTGATTGTAAAATTATTTTATTTCTATTCTTTTGATTAAGCTCTTTTGTGTTTTAGTTGTAGCAGCATTAGCGCTCTCTAAATACAATGTATATTTTATTATATAGATTCAAGAAATTTTATATAGTTAATTTTCATATTGTTTATTTCTGAATTGATAGTTGCTTGATACCATATTGATATTCTTCGAGCTTCAAAGGGATGAACAATGCAGTTTATGAAGGTAATTGATACCATTTTGTAATAAACAATCTATTGACATTTTACAGAAATAAATAACAGCGAAAGTTTAATAGTTTGTGGGCAATAAGAGCTTTTGATAAAAGAAAAACTTTATGCACACCCTATCCGAATTAGAAACAAATAAATATTAAGTTTAAAAGCAAAAATCAATTAAATGAAATAAAAAGAAAGGAAATAAAGAACTCGACCTGAATACTATATCAAGGGTCATTCTGAGGCAGAGATTCAAAACAGGGATTTTTTTTTCTGTGAGGGGTCTGAATTTTGTCCAAGTATTGACCACTTATGACCCGAAAATTCCAAGAAATTTAGGTTTTTGAAGACAAGACTTAATATCAATTAAATAATGATAATAAATTTCACAATAATTTATTGTCATTGTTTAATTAACAAAATTTAAATCCAAAGAAGATGAGAGCAAAATTGAATTTATCCAAACCATTGCATGATCATTATCAAACAACAAAATAATAAATAAATAAATATATAAAATAAAAAAATATAAATAAAATATAAAAGCAACGAACATACCTGTTGAATGCAAAAATAATACGAAACTATTATAAAGAATATTATGCACAAAGAAAGTTTTTAGTCATATTTGTTAAATAAAAATAATGAGAGTTGCGGAACTCCCATTACTTTTATTTTGAAAATATAACTAAAAATTTCAATAAAAAGGCAATACATTAATATTTCTCATTTAATGTAAATATTAATTTCCTTTAGAACGAATAACATTTTAATGTAGGCTAAATAACAAAAAATTACTGCTTTTTGGATGCTTCTATTTGACTTGGAATCGGTTACTGTTATGGTGTTTGGAACGACTTCCAAAATAAATGGTTTGAGAGAGACTTGATACCACAGAAAGTAGCAGGAAAAACTCTAGAAGATTTTTCAAAATTAATTATTGCTTTAAAATTCACCTCTTACGCAATATTAGTTCAATTTTTGGTAGCAAACAACATATATTTAAAGTCAATTTGCAAATAGCAAAATTGAAATCTTTAAAAAAACAAAATTGAATTTCGATTACAAATGTATCTTAAATTATGGGTTTTGCAAAACTGAATGGAATTTTTGTAGAGCACACGGATTATTAAGAAATAATACCCGAAGTTTGAAAAAAATATTCATGAAGGAAATATGATTTTTTTCCTTCTAAATTTTGTTAAACCTGATATTCTCCCAATTGAAATTTTAAAATTCCTGCCTACAAATTCGTCACCATTAGATAAAAGTGGAAGTAATTTAACTAGTTCTTGAATAAAATTTAAATTGATAAAAATATTGAGCCGTGAAAAAAGATAAAATTAAAAAAATATTATTATAAAAATGATTTCTAGTGTAATAATGACAATGGTAAAAATAATCATTATCTTTTCATATAGTTACTTTTTATTACCTTTTGGAAATAACCATTAACATAAAATTCTTTTTGCACAAGCAACTTATTTGAGTTCTTTCGTAACGTTAAAAATATCTGATTATCATGAATATAAAAAAAACAAGTAATTAAATGAGTAATAATAAAACAAGTAATAAAGAATTATTATGCTTTCATAGTGCCTTAGAACATTCTAATACTCATTAAAATACGAAAAGTAAAAAAAAAATTAATATTATTTTCTTTCGAAAAATAAGAAATATTCTAGTCATAAATTACTTTTAAATTAAATATTTTTTGAAAAACATCATCAAAATGGCAGAGAGTGGAAAAACAGAAAAATATGAAAGCTGATATATTTATAATATTTATTTCCTATTATTAGTTAAACTTTTTAATGTAAACTAAAAGAAATAAAATATCTTTCTTTCTTCATATGTTCTAACACCCAGCAAAATTTGCCGTATTATTTCTAAAACGATTTGATGATACCAATGGTCTAATTAAAATTAATTATTTCGAGTAAATTAAGCAGAAAAAAAAATCAAACCAGTTTAATTTAAATTCCATTTTTTGTGAAATGCTATAATTGCGTTCAAAATACTATTTGAAGCAATTTTGCTTCTTGTCACTTCGCTCATTTAATACACTTACTCCGACAGATCAGAGCAGTGTTTATACTTGGGAAAGGAGTTGATTGAATGATATGAAATTGGTATTAAAATATTTGATTACGTGGTCTAAATGACTCTTAAAAAACCGCACTTTTTATATACAGGTATCAATAATGTTATGTCATAGTTAAATAAAAAAAAATGCAATTATGATATCATTTAGTACCCGGGGGAAAATTGCTTTTTTATGTACTGCAACTATGCCATTTTCTTTTCTGCAAACTGAATAAATGAATTTCAAAATCCATGTTACTAAACTTGTTCAATCGCTGGTCGTAATGAAACAACACGTGATCTCAGCAAAAATTCAACACCTGTCGACATCCTAAACTCATGGATGTATACATGTGCAAACCTTTGATATAATAGACTGTAAGAATATGGATTGGAAAACAAATCAATTCTTGTCCCTTCTCTTTTTTTTCCATTTTCAGAACGCTGATGTCCTTCACGCCAAATTGGCATCAGCTGGCAAGGGTTTTCTGCAAGAAGTGATCAGCAATTATCCCTGCTAAATAGAATCTTCAAAAAGCAGTTCAAAATAGAGAAAGTGATTCAGAAGTTGTTACATACCATTACTTGATGAGACGTAAGATTATAGAAAAAAAAATTAAAAGTTTTATTTACTTATTATGATAATTTTTTATTCATTAAATAGACACACTTTGTATATTATCCATTTTTCATTTTATGACATTTTGACGCTGTTTTAGATAGTATAATCTGCATTTTTTCTTTTAATTTCCTTGGAACGAAGCATACTAATGTGAGAACGAATAAAATCTCATTTTCTGGGAAAAATTCTGAGCAGTCGAAATGCAATAGAAAGCTATAAATAATTTATTAGAATTATGGCTGATAAATAAAAATAAGGCAGAAAATAAAGATATTAAAATGTATTCACTGTTTTATTTATTTATGAGGAATAAATATATATATCAAGACTTATTCTTTGAATATTAATATTTTAATTATTTTAATATTATGATTTAACATAGCAAATATTCGATTGTTATTAATATCTATTAACAATATGAAACTATATCAATATGTTTTATTAAAAATACTAATATTTATTTAAAGCTACAAATTAAAGGTTTGTTTTTCATGATTAATTCTAACTGTATTACTTAATAATAATGGGAGACATTTAATATCTTTATATCATTCTAAATATTCCTATACAAGCTGTCTTGGCTTATATTTTTAAAAAATCACATTTCAGGCCATTTAAATAGAAAGCTATGAGTCGGAAAATATTTCTCTTTTCCTAGATAAGGAAATGTTTCGTGTTATTATATATATTTTTTTATATATAAATGAAAAAGAAATCGAAATAATTATATCTTTATCTTTTCTCCATTCTGACTTAGGAGAAGAAAATGAAAATAATATTTTGATACGAAAAATATTAATATAAATTTCAAAAAAGTTATATGTGGCATTTATTAAAGTGTATTTTGATACTAGAAGAGAAAAGTTTTTATTGTTTGAATGAAACGAACAAGTGCCTAAAAATATCCAAAATAAGTAGCTAATCATTAAAAATAGTAATAATCAATACATAGTCCAATTCTTAAAATGATTATTTATTTTCGAATAGACAATAAAACTATTCTGTAATATATTGACTATTCTTCATTTCTACTTTAACAAAACTATTCTTCATTTCTAATAAGATTTTGATGAAAATAAATGCGAAATGCATTTTGTGGGATCATTAGAAGTTATATGGAGAAAATCCTGTAATTTCTCAGATCATAACGTTTCCCCTCGCTGGCCTCCGGTGCTTGTCGGTGCTAGGCTGAAAAATTTTCTGAATATCGGAAAGAATGGATCTACTATAAACTTCAAGCTCTATTGACTTTAGTTCTCTTGATTTCTTCTCTAAAGTTATATCAAAGGGAGAAGTCTTTACAACTTCATTTTGTTGTATTGAAGCTTTGAAAGTAATGATAACATATACTATATTTAGAGTTCCTTAACAAACTTTGTACAATACATGGCAGGATATAGAAGTCTGCCCTAATTTTCTTTTAGACAAGAGTGGCTTATTTTATCAAAACTTATTAAAGTAACTGGTTTCATTACAAACTCCATAGTAGCATTCACATAACATAACATATAAATAAATATGTTCGTAAGTATAATAATTTTTTTGTAATAATTTTTTTTATTAAGGGAAGATTCGCGCTCTCCTTTTAATCATAAATTATGTTTTTAAAAATATCCGTGTTATTTATCTGATGATATTATATTATTTATGACACGATTGTCTGAAATACTAAATATGAAAGAAAGGAAAAAAATTATAGAACTGAAAATGCAAAAAATTAAAATGAAATTCATTTTGCATCTCATAGGACAATTTACACTGGATACATAAATCAGCATCGGCACTTGGTTGTTTCCCTGATCACTGTAAGAATTCAAGATTGTATAATGATTCTGACTGTCTGTGAAAAAAATTGTCTTTATTTTAAGTTTCTAAGAGGCTTATAATTTCGGGCTAAATATCCCAAAGTTCTGCTTTGTCAGATAATGGATTTATTTCCTCATTAACATATTCAATACATTTTCCATAGATATCTAGAAAAATATCTTCATATGTTTTCTCCATCTGTCTTTTCCATCTGAGAGGCCAAATTAGTTGCTTCACGCCCTGAACGAACTAATCAGCTTTCAGAAATTGCTTCTTACATATGTATGCCTTGCCATTGTGATGCTTATCACATACAATCTATCAATGTCTGAAGAAGCCCATTAACAGGGAGAAAAAGCTGGACATCTAAATTTCGATGCAGAAAAGCTTTGAAGGCACGAAAAATAGTATTTGTTTATTTTGACACAACTCCCAAGATTTTCAGATTACGTCAAGGTTGTCGAATACCACTATACAGATTTATCAAAAAATAAGTTTCATACCTTAGGGCGCTCTAGAGTACGTTTTATTGGTACAAATGATATAAAATTCAAGCTACAAATAATTGAAATAATAAGCTTGAACATTTTTAAAATAAAAATTTACAATATCGAAATAAACGAATAGATTGTTTTATAATACAAATGGACTTTATTTTTATATATATTGAAAATGTGAAACATATTTGCATTAAGCACATGTCTATTAATATATTTGGTTTAAAATAGGACGGATTCTGTACGAGCGTTAGTTATTTCTCATCAAATATGTACATTGCCTACATGTATCTTCTCATACCTAAGATGCAAGAAAAAGCACTAATAGTAAAATTGTGATATTAGAATCTTTAGAACTTTGTTGCATCTGTAGAATAATTCTGTCTTTTGAAGCCTATATGAAGAGGTTCAATATCTTCATGTGCCCGACATAAGATAATATAGGAATCTGAATGAACTGGGCAACTAGGCATTCTTCCATGAAGTGGACGAAAGCAAATCCCTTTTATTTGGCAAAGAAAATATGACCACCGCAGTCTTTAGAACCATTAGTCAGTCACCACACAGTAGTGTGAGTTTGCCAGTTGTTTCCCGTGCATTAGATATGTCGCATTCAGCTATATGAAAATTCTTAAAGTGGAATTTATATTTTTATTCTCAATATTATACCTATTGTAGAATGGGAACTCAAAAGTTCAAAAGATTCAGTTTTTTTCTTAAATGGTGTGTGATGTGTATTTGGGACCACGGGATAGGAGTGATAAGCCCACATTTGGGAAAGCCGCCTGAATGAGAAAGTTAACGTCCACCTATTATCCACCGTCGATGGCGGATAATCTCAAGCCATCCGGGAATAATCTTACATCCTGAAAAAAAATGACAGTATAATATAGTTTTACGGTTACCTTCATCAGAGTATTTTTTACGGTTACCTTCATCAGGATATTTTTTACGGTTACCTTCTTCAGGATATTTATTTATTTTTTAAAGCAAATGAAATCCAAACTTGTTCAAGGATAATGGAATAGTGATATGCTGAAGGACTTTTGTAATCTCACGTCCTCCGACAGCGTGGATGTCTTCAGGACATCATTTTTATGCAAGACGTGCACCTCCTCAGAAATTATGCAAAGGTGATTAAACATTATTTTCCAATAGCATAGATTGATCTTTCGCTGTATATTACCCACTTCCTCCGCGCGACTTTGGTTTCGGGGATTCCTGAAGGATAATATTGATCTTCAAAGGCCAGCATCCGTGTCAGATCTGAAGGGCAACATTCGGCATATGTTCTTCCGGCAGACTTACTCCACTCGGCTGTTGAAAATATAGAACTGCGATTAAAGCACATTGTTGAACGTGAAGGGGGATATATTGAGTTTTTTAATGCTACCTTTTTATATTATTTAACATTTATAAAGCATATTAAAAGTGTTTATGCATTCTACAACGCTACCTATCGACGATACTTTGTGACAATTTTTATTATTTAATGCAGCGATTCCCTAGAGAAGCGCGAGCACACTGGAGGGGGACGTGAGAATATCCAAGTGAAAATATTATTAAAAAAAATTAACTGACTGAAAGGAAAGCACACATACACATAGAAAACAAAATACATTTCGACATATTTAATAACTTATTAAAGTAAAACAACTTACTAAATCAAAACTTACTTAATCAAAACATACTAAATTAAAACAAATTTAATAATTCATAGTGACTTCCTGGGGCCTGTCTTGCAGAGCAGAGTGTTTTGAAGGAAGTCTTAATATTAGAAATAGCCACTCTCAGTTCTGCCGATATCTATATTTTGTCTTCAAAATAGCCACAGCAGAAAATCCAGTTTCTCAAAGGCAGGATGTTGAAAATGTAATAGAATGCGAAATGCCCTTGTTTTTAGTGCAATTAAAATCATCCTCTACTCCTGCCCAAAATTTAAAAAGAGATTTATTACTAAATTGTCTTTCGCCACTTGCCGTGAAGTCTATGAATTTTTCTTCCTTACAATTGAGAGCCCTTCAGGATTCTTATGAAATGGATCCCTAATTCACTCGTAACTTGCTATAAGTTTGTCATCAACAAGAAAATACTTTTTAAAATTCTTTGCCAGCATGGCTAAATGATTTTTAGTGGTTACAAAAACAAATTTTACATTTTCTTCTGCAGCCTTGTAAGTTTTAGTACAATCATCCACATTTGCAAACATTGTTAGATTTCTTTGCTTTAAATTTCTGCTCCACAATTCCAATTTTCCACAAAAAGCATTAACTTTATCACTCGTATCCAATTTATGTGTATTTGCTCCTCGGAGATGAAGATTCAAGTTATTTAATTTCTCGAATATGTCGACGAAGTAGCTCAATTTCTTCACAAATAAACCATCGCGAAAATTTTCGACCTCTGGTATGTTTTCTTCTTTTTCTAGCAAAATGGCGATTTCTTCTCTTAATTCAGAAACACGTTGCAAAAATTTCCCGCGTGATAACCATCTTGCCTCGCAATAAAATAGTAAAGCTGAATGTACTGAACCCATGTCTTTACAAAGTGCGGAAAAGATTCTCGATTTCAGGGGGGGTCTCATTTTTATATAATTTACTACTGTTACAACCGTAGTTAACACAATATTCAGACCAGGACTCATTTATTTCGAAGCCAAAGCTTCTCTGTGGATCATGCAATGTGTCCAGACGCACTGAGGCGATTTTTGTTTTACAAGTGCTTGTATATCTTGGAATCTTCCGGACATTGAACGAGCACCATCGGTGCATATTACGACGCAATTTTTTCATTCTATGTTTTCCTAGTTCATAAAATCATTTAAAACAACAAATAATGCTAGGGCCGTTGTTTTGAGTTCTATTGGTTTGCAGAAAAGTAATTCTTCTACTACTGACTACAGGACTACAGGAACATAGACAATTAAATGAACATCTTTATTACTATCTGTTGCTTCATCCAGCTGTATTGAAAACAATTTGTCACGCAACTTCGAAAAAAGCTGACACTGTACATCTTCAGCTTCAATTTGACGAGCAACAGTATCATTTGAAACAGATGTGGACTGCAATTGTTTTGAAAAATTATCTCCAAACATAGTTTCTAAAATCTCAATTGCTGCTGGCAAAATAAGTTCTTCACCAATGGTGTGAGGTTTTTTACATCTGGCTATTTTATATGAAACTTTGTAAGATTCAATTAAAGCTTTTTTATTCACAGACAAAATTTAAAAAAAAATAATTTTTGCTTTTTATATGATTTTAATTTTAATTCGAAGAATTCTCTGGGTTTGTTGACATACTCACTATGAAGCGTTTCCAAATGCCGCTTATTAGGTTTCATGCTGCCTATGGCCAACACTTTTGAGCAAATGATACACAGGGGCCTTACTTCTTCAATTACTTCAATACTGGTAAACCCAAAATTTAAGCATTCTTGTGAATATTTTCTTGATTTTATTTTCGGAACCACGCTCGTCTGTGTACTTGTTGATGCTTGACTGTCGTCTAATGCTCGCTTACTTCTGCTTAAAAATATATCCATGAGTCTGCATAAATCTGCTGCCGTAAATATTTAATATGGTGAATTTCAATTAAAATTAAAACATATATAACATACACATTCACGATATATTCGATAGCGATAGAAGGATCGAATCGAATGAGACTGGCTGGAATTGAAACTTGCGTTATCAAACATTTTCCTTCTTCCTATGAGAAAACATCTGCGCATGCTCGAGATGGCATCGGTCGTGTGGATTCTCTTCCACAAACATTACTTATTTTTTTCTCCTTTGTTTAGTCATGCTTCTGTTTTATATCTTTTATATACGAAAAAAGGTATTCCCAGTTTCTAAGTTTAGCTCACCCCGTCTAGGTTAACTTTCATTAAAGAATTTTTCTACTTTCATATTCTTTTAACGTTATATCCCTATTTGGCTTTCATTTCAAATATAATATTTAAATTTTCCCCGCTTTCATTCTCTTTATCTATTCACTGCCCGCTTTGCAAAATGCCAGATGTGGTATATTACTAATGTTGGCTCGCTTTTTCTCTTTTATTGACAGTTAGTTAAAAATAATTTAAAAAACAGAATACAAAATACTCAATATACATTATTGTTGTATACTTTTTATTGTAAGCGGGGGGGGCGAGATGAAAATTATGATTGAAAACTGGGCCACGAATACCGAAAGGTTGAGAAACCCTGAATTAATGAATATTAAACACATGATTTTTCAATTTTTCTCATTTGCTTAAGTATAATATTAATATTGCAAATAAGATGCCAAGATTTCACTAAGATGGTTGCTTTCCAGGGTTTAATTGAGATTTTCAGATTACTCTCATATCGTTTAGCTCCATTATATATAAGATATGATGCAAAGATTTTGCATAGATGATTGTCGGAGACCTTCATTTTATTAAACATTTTTTTTTGCAGGGGTAATCGAATAAAAAAATTATTGTTACAAACCTGCAATTCGGCTTCCCAGCATAGTTTGTTCCATTGTCGGAAAGAAAGTTTACAGTGGACGGAATCCGTGTGGCGCGTCGGTGGTCCCAGAGCTTGGTGACCATTTGGAGACTTGGCGACGAATTTGGCGACTTTGGCGCCAAAATAGATAATACCCGACAATTCGAGAATTTTCCCGATCCGTCCAGTAGGAACCGAGATACGCTTCGAACGTTCCTGATTGGTTTAGAGACTTCTAGCCCCGCCTCCTGAGACCTATAAAAGGGGCTGCAGCTGCCAGAGGAAAAAGCCAGTAGTCAGAGTGGACGGAGTGGTCGAAGAAGAGTAAGCGGAATCGACGGAGCGAAGTCAGTAATCCGAGTCCGAGTCGGAGAAGTCGAAGACAGAGTAGTCGAAAGCGACGGAGTCAAGCTAGTGCTGAACTGAGCTGTGCGCTACTGTCTGCAGTAGATTCTGGTTGTATGCTGCTGTGTGTGCTGTTGTATGCTACACGTCTCGGGTGAAGATAATCGTTTTCTGTGCTGTATATAGTTGTCACTTTTGTGCTGTCCTGTGTGTCTTCGTGTAAATAAACGTCGTTGTTTTTATTTTCTACTGCCGTCTGCTGATTTGAGCGTTCTCCCCACCATATCACTCCCACTATCCGAAAGAACCCCGGTAAAGAAAATTTCGTAACATTATCAATTCCTAAGGTTTCAGATAAGACTACGCGAAACAAAAATTCTATTTCAAATTTC
>JAPMOR010121930.1:15315-36648 GCA_026543865.1 Argiope aurantia | reverse complement strand
AGAGAAATTAGATTTTATCCACTAGGAGATAAAAAGGATAAGAGGAAATTGAATGATTATATTTTTCGTTTAAGTAGGATATATATATATCTTAAAGTGCAAAAATATTCGTAAAGAGAATTTTTAATATAATTTATATTTTAAATCAATCCATCATCTTTCCCTAAAACCTTTTTTTCATATTTAATATATCACGAAATTAAAAATCTGCTTCAAGAAGTCACTATTTAGAATTGAAAGCATGATTTCAGATTTTTTTAACCCATACAATTTAGAAATTTCTGACTTGGCTCCTAGACTCGATCGATCAATCATTTCCTCTCATCTTTTTCACTGTTTGAGTTGGCAACAAAACTCTTTTTTATTTTTCTTATTTTTCCTTTCGCTTCATTTTACTTCAAATCTATTCAACCAAAATGAAAGACGTGCTGCGACAGTGTGATGACTATGATGGCGCAGCAAGAGCCCTTGGCCAACCAATCGTCTTCAAGGAATATAAAATAAATTGATAATTCTTCTCTTTTTGCTTTTCGCGGCAAAGTGTCTGACACACACACAGAGAGAGAGAGAGAGAGAGAGAAGTGCATACTTGAAAAAAAAATTAGTGAAACTTATCTCAAAGAAGCGGACCAAAAAGTAACTGTTTATACCATAAAACAAAATATAAAGTGGAAATGTATGGATGCTAGGGTATAAAATTGATTCATTAACAAATTAAAACACATCTCTGAAACTACTATCTAGTTTTTTAATCGTTCATTAGTAAACAAGAAAATCTCAACAGCTTTTTTACCCATAGTTTAAGAAAATAGAGGTATAAAATTGTGATTGTGAAATTTTCATATAATGGTACTTAAATTTGTCATATTTTGAAAGAGCATTTCACAAATTAATATCCCCTCCCAAAGAACTCTAATTTTTGCTTTGAAATACAATAAAAAGTAAATAAATATGCCCAAATATATAGTTACCAATGTATGATCAGCTTTAGTATGGAATATGCAGTAAACACAAGTTTGGCAGAGATTTTCCGCGTTCAAAATTAAGAAATTTACTATTTTATTTCTTTGGAGATTCAACTGCTGTCATAAGACATGCAGAAGATCGAAACATTTAGGAGAAGGAGGATTAACAGCAAAAAAAAAAAAATGTCTTCCTAGAGCATTCCAAATACCATAAATTTCATTTGTTGGAGAATGGGAGTAATATTCTTCTCAATAATGGGATTCTATACTAATCAAGTTTTATGTGATCTGGCTTTATCTTCCTGTAGGATGAAGGACCATGCAATGCTAATGCTTAGGGGCGGCGGTTGGATTGAAATGGGGTGCAGTATCTATTTAAATGAGTATCATCAATTCATCTTGAATATACAGACAAACGCAACATTTCTAAGAAATATCTAAATACACATACACACTTTAAAGCTATGTGTTTTACGAATATGATGAAAATTATATATATATATATATATATTTATAATTATATCAAAACTCTTCTATAGAAACTAAATTTTGATTCCTCAGTAAAGAGTATAAGCAAGCGTCTGTTGATTGGACTCACAGTGACAGATGGGATGTTTAGTTGAACCTTTAATTTCTGCGGTGTTTGTTAGAGATGCCCTCATTGCTGAAGGTTCGCAGAGAACTTTCCTCCTTGAGGCTCTCTTTGTTAGCTGATCGATGAGTTCTATGTGGTCGATATACTAAATTCTAGAGGCAACTTCAAGAGAAAATATGAGATAGGATAGTGTAGAGATTCTGTGCCTTCTTGCAGCTAATTTCAAAAGGCGGTTAACTATGACTATGCACTCATGAAACTGATTCTTTTCTAAAAATGCGGTTTATAGTCTATGAATTTTAGAAGACACACATTCTACCATCAATTTTACATAGGCTCTAGTCCGTTTTCATTCATCTAATGGCACAATTCTTCAGTAAGTGATGTCGAATATTCATCTTTATTTATAATAAAGATAGAGGTGACTTTGAGGGTGTGTGAGTATATTGGCATTCTACGGCTACAATAAATAATTTGTCATATATATATACTTTAAAAGATGGGAGTGTGTTTTGTAGAAATTCTTTGAAATTTTAATTAAAATTTAAATAAAATTCTGGCAGTTTTCATTGATAACGTCTGCAAATATTACGGAGCGAAAATGATTTTTATATCGTCTTAAAATTCAAAAAAAAATGTTTTCAATGATACTAACATTTTTATTGTATAAATATTTTCTATATTTAATCATTTTTTTAAAAAATGTATTTTGAACCTATTTTTCAATAGACATCTTAAGAATTCTGAACGTATATGAAACATATTATGCGCGTTGATGCAAAAAACCCTAATCTTGAAGAACATCAAACTTATTTATAAAAATGAACTAACAACTGTTAAAAATCAGATTTTTTTTTGTTTCTGTTTCATAATTTGAGATAGATACTCTTCTTAATACAAGGATACAGGGATAAAGTAGATTTCGGGAAGGCTAGTGATATAGTTGCTGAAATATTGGAAGAATCTTCAAAACATTTAAATTTATATTTAAAATATTATTGCCATGAAAAAAATGGTAAACTTTAAATTTTTTTATTTAAAAAATTAAGTTGTATTGTTAAAGGGCATTCCTTTTTTTCGAACTTTAGGTGAGATGACAAAAATGTTAAATGCGTAGTGAAATGAACAGAAAAGCGCAAGACTTCTGAAATAATATGAATTATATATCTATCAAAATTTGAAACTTAAAAATATCGTGCAGAAGAAACCTGTCGCACTCGAGAATGACGTTATATAAATCAAACTATAACTTTGTATTACTTTCATGGCAACAGGATGATTGAAATTTCTTTTTGTAAATAAACTTAGTCGTTCTACGCTACGCTTTAGTGTGTGTGTTGTATATAATTATCAAAGATTATATACAGCAGCACGCAATAAAACCATCAAGATCTTTTTACATAAAACGTTTATTGAAAAGCTGTCGAGATCATAAATTTTGGTAAACCATATAATCGCAAAGGCGGCTGAAATCTGATAAATGTCTAACTCGAAATTCTACTAGACAGTTTCTACTTGTTGAAACTGTAAAGGACTGCCGTAGCCTGTTTTCGGCAACGAATTAAATAGTTTCAAATAACATTTATTTCACTAATTTGCACATCATGACATAGCCTTGATTTTTAACTGCAGTAAAAATATTTGATAATATAATCATTAATTTGATAATTTAATTTTTGAAAACTAATATAATTTATAGTTAGACAGTTCATTAACATTTTGTTAAAAAATAAACAATTTGGTACTCCGTACACACATTTAACATTAACGCAGTTTTTGATAAAAGTCTCATATTTTTAAATATCACATCTAAACAATTAATTTAAAGTATAAATATTTTAATTTGCAACATTTTTTATCACAATTTGATTACCTCAGCGTTATGGAGGACCTATGAAAGTCCTCCGATCATCTCGAAAACAAGATGCCGTTAGAAGTCCATCTTCCCACATCTAATCAATGATAAAAAAAAAAAAAAAAAAAAAAACCCATGAATATTGCGTAAAATATAAAACTACTTATTTTCATAATATCTGTGAAAAATAAATTGGTAACTACTTTCTACACATGTTTATTATAATTAGCTTAGAAGACATATCTCAGCTGTTCATAATTTCAACTTTTTAATTCTGTAGCAAAATATTATTACAGATAATTCAAAATATGAAAATCGTATAGTGAAGCATAATAGGAACAAAAATAAAGAACAACATTCAATTCTATAGAAAGTCATGAACACAGACATAGTAACAAGCTGAAGCGTACACAAGAGCAGCACTTAAGTAAGCAGTAACACAGAATCAGCAAAACAGCATGAAACCTCAAGAAGTACTCATTCAACTATTCGTTAGAACTCAACTAAAACGATTGCGACTCATTGCTACCATAATACTCTATTGACTCTAACATTGTCTCTCGGCTTTTTATAACTTTCGTCACAAGTTAAAGAATGTTGCAGAAAGACCATTAAAACTCGACTCTAATGGGCTTTCGCCAAAATTCGTGTTGATTTTATAATCTTCTAATTTGTTGCGAAATGGTCGCTAAATCGTTTGAGGTCATTGATCCGGCGTTCGACCAACATCCGTTAAATCTATCTGTCAAATTATCTTCTTTCGTAACAAGGGGAGGGCACGGGGTTGAAATCTGAGATCGGTATGAGATTTAGAACAAAGATAGTATACATTTAGAATGTTCATGCATGAAAATATTAAAACTCAACGGCCAGTCAATTTCTAGAAAATGGTCCTCAAACTTTTGGTAAAGCTTATATACCTAACTAAACTCCCGTCCCTGTGATCCCGATGGCATGGTTGTCTAGGTAACCGTCTCGTATGTGGAAGGTCAGGGCTCGAACCTAGCTAGGATTTTTTTCTTTTTTAATAACTTTTATTCAATTAATAATTTACAAATACTCTTAATTAATATGTTTTTAATTTTTTCATCCAAAATAAATATTTATTATTTAAATACATAATAATAAAATTAAAATTTTAAAAGAAAAAAATTACAAATACAGATGCATTTTTGAACAAAATAAAATTATTTAAATTTAATTAACTATTTACAGATAGTTTTTATTAATATGCTACTTATTTTTATGCAAGGATAAATGTTTATTATTTTAATACTTAAATTGTAATTTAATATTTTAAAAATAATAATAAGTATAACATAAATGCTAATTATTAATTATAAATACTCACATCATAAAAAAATATTCAATATTTCTAAAAAGTTATCCTATATACATTTACTTTCCATTATATACAAGAACCAGAAGGGTAACTATAATAAAAATATTGGAAACAAAATATATTTCGACATCTTGCACAACTAATAAATGATGATTGTCTACAAGAGCAATGTTTCTTTAAGCGATCTATGGGAAAAGAAACTTCATTTGCATTTAAAAATCTCTCTCTTTCTTCAGAAAGTTAGGCAGCGTACCATGCATACCTTATCATCCTATTAAAAATTGGTGATAACAATTGATGGTGTACAATGGATTGAATTTTTACACTATCTTCGCAAAAATTTTTTTCTTGATCATGATCGATTAAATAAGAATTTTGTATACGCTTTTAATACGCTTTGAACCATCTGCCTACGCATTCAATAAATTAACACTTGCTCTCTACTATTTCTTTTGATTACTGCAGTTGGGGATATTTGCTTACATATTTAAGAAATATCAACTTTATTATTAAATATTAACCTTATAAATATAACTCGATTCATGGAGATTGAAGTGCAACTTCTGTGAGTCAAAAGACTGGAGCACCAGGAGGTAGAAGACTGTCTTAGCTCCTTCACCTGCAGATTTTATCTGGGCATAGTGGAATGGCCTTCACACCTTGGGAGACCTTACCAGGAGCAAGCTCCCGACGTACTTCACCCATTCCGCACAGGGACACCCTCCCGCCACGATGAGGCAATCTGTAGGACTTGGGAGGGAGTCTTAGCCAAGGTGTCCCACAGGATACAGTGCTTAGTCTAACACTATTCTCTTTGTTTTTAGCAGGTGCAGAAAAAGTTATCTCTTTTGGAACAAGCATTGGTATGTTTGCTGATGACATTGCTCTTTGGAGCTCTGGATTCGATATAAACCCTCTAGAGTCCAAACTCAATGAGTCTTTGAAGGCCTTGTCCGAGTTTGCTGCAGAACTTAAACTCAAATTTAATCCTACCAAATCAATTACCACCTTTTTTACAACTATCAAACACTTATACAACAACAAACCAATATTGATGCTTGAAAATCAAGAACTTGCATATGAAAAACACCCAAAATATTTAGGATTTGTTTTGGATTCTGAACTTACAAGTAATAAGCATATTGATTACATAGTCTCAAAAGCAAGAAAACGATTCAACATCCTTAAATATATTCCAGGTAGAGACTGGGGAGCTTACGTGACTACCCTTAGAACAACTTATCTAGCTATCATAGACCTTTACTTGAATATGGATTCCCAATTTATTGCTGTGCTTCCGTTTCCAACTTGAAGAAACTTGAACAGGTTCAGCTGAGTGCAGCTCGTATAATAACTGGTCTGAAACGAAGTTGCCCCTCAGATATTTTCCTTTTTGAAGCCGACATGAAACCTCTCCATGTTAGAAGACATGTTAACTTTATCAAATATTACAACAAACTTTCCAGTTAGGGTATTAAAAACAACACCTCAAAATACCTAAGTAATTGGACTAACCTCCAGAGACTCAAGTAAAATAGTCCCTTTAGTCAAGTCTTGTCTCAGAATATAATTCATAAAAATGTAGAACCACATTCTCTTCACTTCTATATGAATCCTACTGAAGAACTTACACAGGGTTCACTTTCATTTCAACCTTCCTGTTCCCATTAATAAAAAGGGAAATGCGTCAGAATACCTTAGACAATTGGCCTTGGAAGTCATTAATAAAATCCCTAAATGTGACATTAAATTGTATACTGATGGCAGCAAAATCGACAATTTTGCAGGTAGTGTCTTCTATATTGTAACTCCTGTCTAGTTTTTCTCTATGCCAACGAAATCCAAACTTCTGTTCCGTTTTTAGAAGCGAACTTCAAGCAATCGATGAGGGACTTAAGACCATTTTACTCGAAAATAATTATAAAAACCTTTGGATTCTTACTGATAGCCGCAGCTCAATGGAACATTTTAACAATTGGACCTATGTTGGAGATAAAGCAAGTTTGTCTATTCTTCAGAAGTTGAAGCTGATTTCACTCCAACATGATATTCATTTCCAGTGAATCTACCATCTCATGTGAATCTACTTGGTAACGAAACAGCAGACATGCTTGCAAAGAAAGGGAGCAGCCTAGCTACTTCATCTTCTGCTGAGCTCACATACTTAGAACTGTTCTCTCAGGTGAAATTCCTAAATAAGAAGAATTGGATGGTTCCCCTTACTCATGATTGGTATAGAGCCAATAAGCCGGGCCAGTCCTTAATTCTTAATTGTGATAGAAAAACCAACACTTGCCTGTCTCGCCTTGCCAGTGGCCACCTTAAATGTCTTTTCTTTTCTCAGGGTGAAAAATTTTACCCTCTTTTCCCGAAATGCTGCCAACATCAGGCCTCTGCTGAACATATTCTAGACTGTTTAGGTCTTCATTGGGGAGAAATTTATTCTTCTCCCTTCCTCGTTTTTGACTTTCTTCTTGTCAACGGATTTTTGGATTTGGTCTGACTAAGTCAGACCATGGAGATTAGCAACAACAATAACAAATATAACTCTTCAATTTTTGATATAAATATAGCTTCGTTGAATTAGAATTGATAATTTATTATTGTTAAAATCCAAGAATTTGAAAATTAATTGTATGAAAATGATGCAAGTAAGTTAAATTATCTGTAGCCATTAATGTCACTTTTTAATTATTTTTCCTTTAAACATTAAATTATAATTTAAGTATTAAAAGAATAAACATTTATCCTTGCATAAAAATAAGTAACATATTAATTAAAATTATCTGTAAATAGTTAGTTAAATTTAAATAATTATATTTTGTTTCAAAAATGCATCTGTATTTATAATTTTTTCTTTTAAAATTTTAATTCTATTATTATGTGTTTCGATAATAAATATTTATTTTGGATGAAAAAAATTAAAAACATATTAATTAAGAGTATTTGTAAATTTTTAATTGAATAAAAGTTATTAAAAAAGAAAAAAAAATCCTAGCCAGTTTCGGGCCCTGACCTTCCGCATAAGAGTCGGTTACCTAAACGACCATGCCATCGTGATCATAGGGACGGGAGTCTAGTTATCAGTATATAAGCTTTACCAAAAGTTTGAGGACCATTTTCTTGAAACTGACTGGCCATTGCGTTTTAATATTTTCATGAATGAACATTCTAAATGTATACCAAAATTATACTAAATCTCATCTCGATCTCAGATTTCAACCCTGTGTCCCTCCCTTGTAACAGACTTTCTGAGTTGGGAAGCAACATTACATATTCGTAATAATATGATGTTTTATGGCTGGGAATATTCGTATTCCAAAAAAATGTCCCCCCCCTCATTTTTGAAGTGGAATAAAACATGCGAAATGTAGTATGATAATGAAGGAAATATCGCGCTTGTATTAAATATATATTTTCTAGCCCAGCTATTATTTCCATTAAGCTAATATTTCCATTTCTAGCTAATATTTCCATTAAGGTGCAAATAGCATGATATTAAACGGATTGCATTGGAGAACATTTTAATATAAAAAAAAGAAACGCAAAAACTTTATTTGGCGATTTTAAGCTTGTATTATACGTTTGAAAAATCATTATGAAAATATTAATTTTTTTTAGGAATTTTCTATAATTAGCAAAGTAAATAAAATTCACATTTAAACACATATATTTTATATTGGAATAAAAGCAAATTTTTCTAAAATGTGTCTAATCAAATTCAATTTTTTAAAATCTAAATGAAACTCAATTTTTTTAAAATTTGAGTTTGAGTTTACATTGGAAGATGAAAATGAAACTTTGAAGGCGTATTCCGGAAATTATCTACATCTATGTACCTTGTAATTTAGCTGTTTCCTCAGAAAACCTTCTTTGGATCAATTTCCGTTGTATTTACGCCTCTCGCCTGCAAGAAAGAAAAAAATTCAATCTAACACTTAGCTTTTTATTTACTTTTCTCTACCTTTCAACAAAGTTCATTTCCTTTCTTTGCAAAATTACTTTTTATTCTTTTTTTATGAATCCTTTGTTCTCGAAATCCCTTAGAATACTATGAGACCGTTTTTTAGTAAATTTTCTTCCTAATCTTCTATAAATATTAGATTTTTTTTTCAGGTCATGGAGATAATATAATACCATTATCCTTATTTTTTAAATAAACCTTCTGTTTTACTTTTTAATTTATTGTTTATAATGCGTTTAAAAAGCCTTTAAAAATTAAAGTCGAGATTGATAACCGCAATGAATTCTTTATATGCTTTCTTTCAAATTTTGAATTGAACTTTCACAATTTCATAACCGGATGCTATACCGGAACTGACTATATTTTGATTTGCTTCGCTTTCTTAAAACTAATGAAAAATGAGGGGTTAATAGTTTCTAAATTTATGTACAAGCATACAGAATGTGTCTAACATTATTTTTCCTTAGTTCCTAATTATTCGATATTCTACTGAAATCTAAATAAATGCATAGTTATTTTATTAATTATTATCCGCCTATGGCAACCAGTGGTTCATTTGGAAATAATTCACCACAAAAGCAATGGCACTTTGTGTATCATAAACATTTGTTACATCTTCTTCATGATTTCATAGAAAATTATATAGCGCTTAGATTGGAATGCAGTTAACATTAATTATATCTTAACATTAATATGACTATATATATATACTATACTTATGTTTAGTATTAAAATATTTTGAGGTAATAAAGTAAGAAAGGCCATCAAAAATATTTGCATTATAACTGCTTCTGACAGTGAAGCAATGTCATGTATCATTTCAATGAAGTCTTATTCAATTGCAATCTGTTTAAATAACTGTATTATACAGCATTCATTGTCAATTTGTTTCTATATTAACTTGAATTTTTTCCTTATATCCTCCCGAATTTATTTCTTTAAGTATATGTTAATGCAATGACTTAAATATTTTTTGTGGAAATCGTTGCGAGTCTTTGTTTAAGTTGAAGCTCTTTTTGCAGTAATGTTATATACATTTTTAGCACTAAATTTTTTTTAAATGCGGAATATTAACAATTAATAATTGAAGAAAACCTTTTCTTTGTACCTTATAAGATTTTTGTACTTATTATAAGATTTAATGAAATAATAAAATTTTTCAGATTAATAAATAAATTCATAATAAACAAGAAATTTTATTGGAGTTGCGAAAGTCTTAATTAATTTTACAAGTACCAGTTAAGAGTTGTATTAAAATATCATTTTTGAATTCTGAGAATAAATTAAGCAATAAAAAAAATTGTTATTTAATTATTAGTGGATGTTTAAGAAAAATAAAAGAAAATTATCAGATGCTAACTCTTATAAATAAGCAGATTTAAAGTTACTTTAAACTTTATTTCAATTTCAACATTACAAATAATACTAACATCCTTTTAATGCACACATATTTTAATAAATCAAGATCAATTTTTCTAATCTTCTAAACACAAGTCCAGTTTCACACAAATGTAAATCCTATTATATTTCTGTAGAAAAATAATATATCTACCTTAATCAAACTGATCTGCACTATATGTCATTCAATTTAATATAATCAAGGTAAAAAATAAAATATCTTTTATGCATTTTCGTTTCCTTTCCAGAAACCACGTACTTTAGTCTTTGGACTGTGAATATTCATGCTTTAAACGATTTTACCTTAAGCCAAAATACTTCTTCGTTTCTTTTGTTTTTTACATTTGGATAAAAGAAAACATTTGTGTTTGTTCAAAAGTAAATAGAATTACTTTCAATTTGCCTTCGCTTCGGGTTGCATGAAAATGAATTGAACTTCAGGATACATTTTTTTTTGGAATCGAGCCAAGTTTTCCTATTTATGGTCTACTAGTTCTTATTTAATCTTTTTCTGCATCGTTCTTGTTTTGATGAGACAGCAAAAAAAAAAAGCTCAAGTCCTTGGTTAAATAAATAATTAAACATTATCTAATTTACTTTTTAATTGCAATTTGCAGTAGCTTTAGGAAAATTAAATGTCACTTGCAGAATATCAGAGGTAAATGATAATTGGTTAGATGGGATATTCAGATGCATGTTGTCTGAAAATTGAGACTTTATTTGTTAGTTTTAATGCTGCAAAACCTATTTTTTTAAGTTCTTGTGTTACAATATTATACCAAGTTAATACAGTGAAAATGAATTTTTGAGACTTTATTATATACTCTACAAAAAATATATTTATTAACTGCATGTCACTTGCGAACACTAGTTACGAAAGATGCTATTAGCATACACATTTTGGAGATTAATCGCTGGAATGCGGTTAATACATTTACAAGTGACAGTATCCGAATGCAAATTTCTGGGGTCTTTTTCAGAGCGATCAAAATCAAACTTTGGCATAAAACAACAAGTACATTGAATGGCCAAATTATTATGACCACCCCCCAATACAGTGTTTGACCACCTTTAGCCCTTAATACTGCTCTCATTCTTCTTGGCATAGATTCTGTGAGATATTGATAGGTGGTAGGAGGAATTTGATCCTATGTCCGGTAAACTGCACTTTCCATTTCTTGGATGGACCTGAATCCTACTGCATGGATGGATTGGATGGACCTGAATCCTACTGCATGATGCACCATTCGATCTTATCCCACAAATTATCAATTGGATTGATATCTGATAATCTGGCCCAACGAAGGTAGGTAAAGTCAGCGTCATGTTCTTCGAACCATCTGACGACAATACTGTATGAGAAGGAGCATTGTCTTGCTGAAAGTATCCATTCCCGGCAGGGTACACCATTAACAAAATAAGATATATTTGATCTGCGACAACATTTAAATACCCTTGGGCATTTAGACGTTGTTTCACAGTAATGAAATAACCAATGTAATGCCAAGAAAACCTCCCCCAAACCATAATATTGCCTCCACCAGCTTGAAGTGTTGTGGCAATGCAGTTGGGGTCCATGCTTTCTTGTTGTTTTCCCGCCATCTGCATGGTGTAATTAAAAACGCGATTCATCAGTAATCAAGTCATCTACTGTACAATCTTTAAGCACCTTTGCAAACTGGAGACGTCTGCTCTTGTTCAAGGCTGACAGCAGAAGCTTTCGAACAAGTCGTCGGCTCCCATAGCCTATACGGTGTAATGTGCGCTGCGCAGTTCGTTCTGAGACGTTCGCAGTTACTCCTTCATTAAGATACCCTGCTGTTTAACGTACTGTGGCTCTTCTGTTGGCGTGGACAACTCTGGCAAGTCTCCTATCAGCTTGAGAAATCAGTTGCTTGTGACGACCACTAGCCTGACGTTGAGATCCGGTTTTCTGCTTGGTAGTCCACTCTCTGTACACATAATAATTGCTCAACACTTCACAAGAGCAGCCGTTTTGCTGATACTGGTTCCGATACTTCGAGCGTCTACAATCATCCCGCGTTCAAACTCAGTTAAGTCAAGCTTTCTACCCATATCTCCGCGCGTATCACAGCGCAATGGAGGGTTCACTTTTCTTGCATTTCCTTTTTGTAGCTATCTCGCCCTCTAGCGGCAACACTGCGACGCAATAGCTCATTTTGCATAAAACTATCAGGTGGTCATAATAATTTGGCCACTCAGTGTATAGTTTGAAGATGATATACGAAATTTCATTTATTCAAGTTATTGAGTTTTTGAGTTTTCTTGTTTACATGGTTGTTAATTTTGGCTTGAAATTTAAAAGAAATCTATTCTTTAGATGTTAAATCTATGCACCAAATTTTAACTGCCTATTTCCTCATGATTTATAGTTATTATGCTAATTCATATTCGGACAACTGGAAAGACTGATGGTCTTCGAAGGGATTTTTAAACTTCGATAAATATCTACAAAGTTAGTGTAAAGATCGAGTACAAAATTTCATCTATCTTGTTCAAAGTTTTTTGAATCGATATCGAATTTTTGACTACTAAGACACTTTGTTTTCCTATATGCGAAAGTGAAAAATAAGGCTTTATTAATGAAGAGGTATTTTTCTCCGAATGGCTGCTTTACGAAAAAAATAAAATGATAAATAGCTATACATGATATTGCCTCAATTTTAGCTGATGTAAAAGTTGGTGTTTACAAATGATACAGTATTTTGGGACATGAAATACTGGATTTTACAAAATATTGAATTGTACAAAAACATAACCATGCCTTTAACAATAATCATTGCGTTAGCAATTATTTCACTCGTGAGGCATATTGGTTATGTTTCGTATGAAATAAATTTCCAGTCATTTTTACGTTTGCAAAAAAAAAAAAAAAAAAAAAAAAACCCTACAATTTTTGTAGCTTTATGTTTTTTTTATGCCTTTTGCTATAACATCAACCTAATTAAATACCTCCGTTTTCTCCTATTTATTAAAAAGCTGAAAATATGCAAAATTCATCACATAATGTTAACTGGGTTCAAAATCATTTCATGAAACATCATTTATTATAAAGCCAATAAAAAATGTCTGACTAGGATATGTCGTGTTGAATTAAATTAACTAATTTCTTAGCGTTAATACTTTTACATAATAGTATTAGATCCTTTAACTCGTTATCGTATGTTACTTCATTCTTTAAGATAATGAGATTTTAGAGTTTTCAACATTTAGATCCCGGTCTCATTCTGTTTTCTTGTTTAACAAATCTGATAACTACATAAATTCTAAACACAGGCCATTGTCTGCTAAGATAGTAAATGTTAACATGATTCGATACTCAGGTGACCTTTTACGTCATTTTATTATAGGACTCTATGAAAGTAAAACCGAAACTAATGTTATTGTTTCTTTTGACAAACTGGTAGCCAACGCTTGGAACAGTTTTGGATAGAGCAACATTTTTGTTGTATTTTTTCCTCTATTGATTAAAAAAATAATAATTATTATTTTACAAATCAGTATAATTGCAACCAACAGCATCATTATACATTCGACAAACTGGTAAATTTACGCTATGAACGAAAGGTGAAAAATAGATAAAGCTTACTTAGAGGAAATCTACGGCAACTAACAAATGCTGTTATGAAAAAATACATTGAGGGAATAAAGCCTATATTCTTACAAAGCGAACTAAAGAAAAAAAAAGCTTGAAAAATAAAGCAAAACTAGATTTTGACGATGTGTTATCAAGTAAAAAAGACGGAAACGTGCTAAAATGGCAAGCACACTAGAATCACAAGGTTTTATGTATGAGATTTGTCAAGAATTTATATATTTCGAGAATTCTAAACATATTTGCGAGAATAGAAACAATGAAGTTAATTTGAACCCTTCTTGCTTTTTATATAGGAATTTCAACTACTTTTCTTAAGTTTTCATGCTATTATTCAGTTTTATATTACAAATATAAATATTTAAATTGGAATCTTGCAATTTCACTTTTTTTATTTTCATGTCTTTCAGTTAATTCTTCGGAAATTTTATATTGTTTTTATGTTTTTTTGATTGCATTTTTAAAATTTATTTTTAAATAAAAATGTGTAAAATGATTGCATTTATTAGCTTTATCCACTTTCTACATAACTTTAATAATCACCCTTTTATGAAGTATATCTTATAATAGCGTGTTTATGAAATATTCGCGAACTCTCATGTTAGTATAGAGAAAAAAAATGTTGGTCCGGTTAACAGAACACAATTATCTTACAGCGTGTTGAATATAGTTACTCATAGTTCAGGGTTTAAACGAATCGAACATTAGATATTAGAAAATTCAATATTATATGAATATTTTCTCAAATAATGCTGCTCATTTTATCATTGATTTAACTATCATGCAATAGAGAAAATGGATTGTTCAAACTATTGAACTATTAATTACAAAGATGAATGTATAAGATTTATTTAAGAATTACTCAGCAGAAAATTTTACCGTTAACAATAACAATGTAAATAAATTCCATGAAAAGAAATACTTACTTATATATTAGCAATTCCTATTCTTTTCATCTTTAAGAATTAGAGAATACAGGATTTAAATTCAGAAAGAGATGAATATAAGAGTTATATGTACATGTTTCCTTTTCAACTTATTTTACTTAGTTGTTCAAAAGCACCATATTATTCTTTCACTATACATATAAATAATGATGTAGTTATTTTGCAAACTTATTTATCTGTTAACTTTTGCTGTTAAAGTTGGTTATGTGCTGATATTTAGTTCAAAATATTTACGTTTAGAATGCTTTATTTTGAAAAAAGTTAGAAAAGAGTAAATCATGGATATTGGAAAAATTTCACAAAATTCCTTGTTTGTTGTGCTATCAAACAACAAAATGGCAATTAAACAAAATCAAACTGGTACTAAAAAGTCAATTATTCTATCGACCAATAATATTTATTCATATTATGTTTTTAAATAAGTATCCCCTAGCATTTTGATATTTAAGACTGATCACCTTTGAATTCTATTACTTATCAATAAAATGCATTACTTGTTTTGTAATATATGAAAAATATTTTCCTAAAACAAATTACATTTCAAAAAATACAAAAAGAATCCATGGGGAAAAATTAAATTAATATTACCATATTTAGACTAGTTTAGAATAATAAATAAAAATTTGGAAACGATATTTTAGGAGCCTTTTATACAGGTTTAAGGAATAAGAAAAACAGAAAAGTTAAGCAATAAGAAGACACTGGAATAGAAAGAAAATAAATTTATCTTGATCTTCCATATTTAAATATTTCTTTAACTTAGTAATTATATCATAGATTGAGAGAAAAAAATGAAAGATATTATGTATATTAAAATGTAACAACAAATTTGAAATTTTGAAAGGTTTATTTTTTTGATTGATTAGTACAAAATGACTTTTTTGGTTTATTTTTTATTTGATTAATACAAAATGGCAAGGAAATAGGAGTGCAATTTTACTATGTAGCATATTGCAATAAGTAATACTTATAGACTGGGAATTAAAATGTCCACAGTTTGTATGACACTTAAATGCAAATCAATGCCTTTTCACACTTTTTAAATTTGAAATAAGGGGTGTTTCAGAAGGAAAGTTTCCGGTTTTGACATCTTTCTTATTATTTAAAATATATAATATAAGATGAAGAAGATACCTATATTTATGTAAATGCATAATCATGCTCAGCATGGGAAATTAAACAATGCCTTCCTCTCCAAATAATCTATTGAATATCTTAATTCGTTTGTTGATACGTTCCTTATTTAATTATAGACTATGCAATAACTGGGAACTTGTATTTCGATTGATATTAATAACGAAATGATTTGAAGTGAATATATTTGAAACCATGAGAAATAACAGAATATTGCGTTAGAATTATTTTTGCCTGTTTTCAATTACATTAAAATTCTGTTTTAAGCTCTTTTCTATCAAAATAATTTCGATTTTACTGTACATTGTATATAAATTATAACAATAATTTAGTACCTTCAATTTGGAATAAATTGTAATCAGTTTAACTCCATTCTTGTCTGGAAAAATTATCGTTAAAGATAGCAATGACTGAATATTATGACAAGAAAGAGTAAGAAAGAAGAATTTAAGACTGAAACACACTTTAAAATTAGTAAAAACTAGTAGATGAGCTCTGTAAACGAAAGCAGCAATTCCTCTTAGAGTAGAACATTCAGTTTATTGTTCAACTAGCTTATATACTACAATTTCAACAACAATAAACTTCAATGAGATTTGGAAATATAGCTTTTATATGAGTCTCAAAAATTGCTCAAAAATGTTTTAGTGATAATTCATCTCTAAAATCAAATTTAATTATGCCAAATTCGTGCACCTCGAAACTAATATCGGGTTCATTATCATTAACTTCATGAATCCTACAGAAAAATGAATAATGTATTTTCATTTTAAAAATTACCACTTTATCTATCATAGCATACTACTTATTTATTCTGTAACCAGCCACTGACGATTCGATATAAGATACTTGTACCGTTTCTGCAGCCTTTATTTCTTGCTGAGTTAAAGTCATTATCTTTAAATTCCTCTAGAAGTACAGAGTTTTCCCCTTTCCTTGTTATCCGTTCCCATGTTTATCTTTCCTGCTTGACATCGAACGGCTTCAAGTCATTATTAATAACCAACTTCTAAACGCGAAAAGTAATATTAAACAGATCATATAAAAGATTTTAAAATATTCAAATTGCTAATATAAAAAATGAAGGCAAACGGGAATGACGGTATAGAAAGCTATCATATGCCTATGTTCAATGCTACTTCCTGTCATATAATAAATTGTTAAAAATACATAAAACATATAGATCTTCATAATGTTACCTACTCCTAACTAACCTAAGATGAAAACAGCTTGGGATAATACAAAAAACTAACTACTATTCAGAAAAAAAAAACTTAAAAGTAAAATTGGAAGTTCTTTCTCATCCATTATATCTTATGAACTCAAGAAATATACCAAGTAGCAACTTATTCCGCTCATAACTAGCATAAAGAATAAATAATGAATCTTACAAAAGTTTTTATTAACACCACAGAAAGCGGTGAATTATTTTCTTATTCTTCCAGAGTGTGTCAATATATTATTATGGAAAATTCTTCAAAATTCTTCATTTAAGTGTGTGAGTGTATGTTGTGGGTGTTTGTTGAAATCACATCAATAACGATTAAAGACATCAAATGAAGATACGAACACAGTGCAAAACACAAGAACAGCACTTACAGTATACAGCAAACAAGTAATTAGTAACCGCAACAACGCTCAACAATGAGCAAACTCCGTATGAAGAGAAGCTTCATTCATTTATTCTTGTCCTTCAAACGTCTGCTAATCCTCACTGTCTACTCACTGGAGTTGCATTAGATATTCTACTCACTACTTACTCGATTATTTGACTGATAACTCGACATACGTCTCGATGTCACGTCAATACTTGATTGCAAGACTCGATATATGACTAAATATTCGAATCACCAACGTTTAATCTCAAATGAAATCTCTCAGCTCAGCCTGCCGGCTTTTTACATCTTCCAAAGCAGGGTATAGACATTTCGAGAAAGATAGGTGTTTTAATTATTCTATCGCCAAAATTTCTGATGATTCTGGAATCATCCATTTTTTCACCAAAATCCAAATCGTGAAATGATCTATATACCCTGGAGACATTGAACCCTCATCCCTTTAGCAATATTATAGCTATCTGTTAAACTGTCTTTTTTGTGATGAACTAACTGCGCTGGAAAACAGCATTTCAAATTTGTAACAATATATATGTTCCCAAGTCCGTACAGCTTGACCAGTTCACTCTTTAATTACCGTTTCCAAATACCGCTTGTATGCCACTTAAGTTCCCAAGCCCTGTATCATTGTGGCATGCAGTATAGCACGAAACTTCAGCAGTTGTAACTTAAAATAATTGTTAGAAAGAGATTTAATCATCATGAGTCAAATGATTTGGGACTGTCAAAGAATGTTTCTAGAAGTGAGAAAAACCTGCTTTAGATAGGGTTGGATATATCAAACATTCGAGCCAGGAAAAGTGGAATTTTACAATACTTCACAATTGTGGTTTTGCATATTGCTGATGGATCCTAGCACAGCTCACCTCTTGGTGTCTTTTTGAATTCTCGCCAAACGAGTGGCGATAATGTCGCCATATGTGGCAACCTAGAGGGATTTATTTATTTTAATTTTATTTTTTATTATATTTATTTCATTTTATTTATTTATTGTTTTATTATTATGTATTTTATTTATTATTATTTCTGGCCTTCAAGTATCGTTTTTTAATTGAAAAATAATAATAACAAATATTTAATTAGTAGTCAACTTGGCGAAATTTCAAATAAGTCTTCAAGAGGAGGGCCCATTTAGGATTTTACCGCATATTACCCTCATATAAAGTTTGATAGAGAAATTGAGATTTACAAGATATAATGCAATCGAATCGTGACAGTTCTGAGGCTAAAACCGGAGTTTAAAAGTACTTCTCTTGTCAGAAAAGTGCTCCCTTTCTCCCTTTAGAAAGTCTTAATAAAATCACACATCTTCTAGTTCACTAAGATCTCACTAACAATAACAGCTTGCTCAGCTTAATTTAAGATAGAAAAGAAAATTTATAGTAAATTGTCAATTTACTCCAAAAAATTAAACATTCAATTCTATTCCTAATTTTTGATGGATTTCCCAAAAGAAAATTTTCCCTGAAAGATAACTTTTAAAATTATATTTATATGTCTGTTAAAAAGTATGCGAAATCCGCATTGTCAATGTGACTGATGAAAAAATTAAACAAATTTGTTTACTGATGCTCCTGCTACCATGGTCAAAGTTAAAAGTAAATATTTTTAAAAATGCAGAAGTCAAAGAAAATGTAACACGACGCCTCCCCGAAATAAAAAGAATGTTTTTGGAAAAAAGTAATTTGGCGATACTTTAATTGGAATTTTATTGCTGTCCTTTAAAAATGTTTTCTTGATAACACAAAAACAAAGGGTTTTTTTTTTTTTTTTTTTTTTTTTTTTTTTTTTTTTAACAGAGCTAAATAACACGTTGGAGAATACAAATAAATCAGAGAATGGCACGTGTTTCGTTTCTAAACGCAGAAATTAAATTTTTTTTTCAAGGCAGAGTTTTAGCGCTCATAAAATTTATTTTTAACACTTCTGAGATTAACAAAAGTGATTAATTATTTTGATGATACATACTTTATAAAAACTTATCATGAAGCGAACACATATTCTTTTAATAAATTTTTTAAATGATTAACTAAAAACTAAATTATTTCATTCAACATATATCTTTCAATATTTTTCCAATAGACTATCGAGAAAGGTATTTTTACAGTAGTATGTGAGATTAAAAATTTCTTTTAGTAATCTGTCAATGTATATCAGTTTATAAAACACTTAAATTAGTTTGAATTCCAATTTATTATACTATATATTATTATTCCCAAATAATCATTTTGAAACAGCTAAATGAATTATAAAAAGGGAAAATATTTTCTGAAAATTAACTTATATATTAAAAATTTAATGTAACATTAAAATATATTTTCTAAATAAGAATCACAAAAAAATAATATTGAAAACAATTTTGCGCCAATTAAAACATGGCTTTGGAAATTCCGAAAGCAAGTTTTTTACCCTACATCAATATATTTACTTCTGAATTTGAAATATAATGGGCTTTCAAAAATCATGGTTATCTATTACTAAACGAACCCATTAATAATAAAATCTAATAAATAAATAAAACAGAATAAATTATTAATTAAAATTGCATATATTGATAAATCAGAAGCGCTCTTCGATAACTTTTCAAGTGTTCTTCCAGAAAACGATACCATAGAATGGGTCACAACCTTCAAGTAAATGGACAAATAAATTAAAAAACAATGATAAATATTTAAATAATTTTAATTATCATATCAAAATATCTTGAATTACTAAAGTTTTATGCTGATCTAATGTTAAAATGTAATTTGAAATATTAAAGTTAGTAAATCAATTTTACGTATAATTATTTGTATTTATAATAAAGATGACTGCATATTATTCAATTTTCTATCATTTTAAAGACAAAAAAATATCTCTTCAGTGATAATAATTTTTTGCCATTAAACTATTCTATTTTCATTTAATTTTCAAAAAATTGTAAGCATATTCACCCAATAATATATTCCGAATCTGAAACTTGGCGATTCATCAACTAATAGAAGTTACATTTTTTGATGATTTTTTGTATATACAACGTTTACGAAAAAGTAGAAAACTTAACTGCAGTTTAAATTAAATTGATTTTAATAAAGCAAGAGAACAGTGGCAAAAATGTTAATAGAAATCACTAACAATGAATGGAAAAATATTTGGTGTTGATATATTAAAACTTAACTAACGGAAATAAAGGAACTATAAACAATTATTTGAAACAACAACATTAATAATAAAGCTTCTTAGTGAAAAACAACTGCAGCATGCATAACGCTTCTCTAACTTGAATGTGTGAGAAGCATGTTACTTATACCACGTGAACTTTTTATCCCATATTGAGGTCCCTTTATCCCATTACAAGTGCTCATTAAAAATCCGATTCTTCACTCTCAGAGGAAGTAATAGCTTAGCAAAATTTGATTTCTCATCCTCACAAAAAGTAATCATTGAGCAAAACTCGATTCCTCACTCCTCAAAGGAAATAAAAACTCTGAAAAATTCGATTATTCAGTTTAAGAGGAAATATTAATGCAGCTTACTTTCAGACCCTGTAAAAATTGAGTTTTCCCGAGTTTTTTTTGAATGCCATTAAAAAAAATGTGATACAACGAATTAAAAAAAAAACAAAACAAAAAAAAACTATTATTTCAAAATTTTCAAAATTTATCAAGAATGTATTTTTTTGTCAAACTATTTTTTTGGATACATTCCGATGCGTCTTTGTTTACATTACTGATGTGTTTGATATTCTGAGTATAAGGAAATAAACACAGCATTATTTGTGTTTCGATTACATCATGTTAATTATTTACTACTAAACGCCTTTAGAACCCTTTTGGTCGTTAGGATTAATATAATAATGAAATATTTTAATGAAATGAATTATTTTATTAAATTGAAAATTTTATTATTGAAATATTTTAAT
>JAPMOR010121930.1:0-15305 GCA_026543865.1 Argiope aurantia | reverse complement strand
TGAATTATTTTATTAAATTGAAAATTTTATTATTGAAATATTTTAATGAATGATTAATGAAATATTTTATAAAACCTGGCTTAATGCCTTTCTTAGCAAAATGTTTTTAAAATTCAAATCTTGATAAATGTATTACTTATACTTTTTTTACAAATTTTACATCATTTTTTTTTATTGTGCTATGCGTTTTCTTAATGCATTTTTTATATTTTAAAACATCGAAGTATATCACAGAAAGAACAACAATATTTAAAAATGCGTGCAAAAATTTTTTTTCATCGTAGTTTTATTTTGAAATTTAATTATAAACTTAACGAAATTTCAAAAATCTTGTAAAAAAACATTCTTTATTCTGAAAAGGAATTCAAAAAATAAACCGAAACTTCATAAAATGATCATCATAAACAACTGAAAATATAGATTTAGAATGAAATATTAGTAATAATAATGGGAAATATCTAAAATTCAGATTCTGTAATGAAATATATTGGTGTAAAATAAGATTAAAATACTTTAAAAAGTTTGTGAAAATTATAAAGATGATTGCAAAGCAAAAAATTGGTGTTGGAGAGGAGAGGTGTTTGAATTTTTTTTTTTGTTGTAGAAAAAGTGGCCCCGAAAATTCCTCCCAAAATTCAAAATTTCAAAATTAATCGCTTCAAGGTGCATTCTCTCATACTTCAAAATGCGTATGTGACAATTTGTTATCTTTTATTGAAACAATCTAATCTCTAGAACACACACACACACGCACACACACACACGCACGCACACACACACACACACACACACACACACACACACACACACACACACACACACACACACACGCGCGTGCGCGCGCGCGCTTTATTATTAGTACTAAAGAAATTAAAAGATTTTTTGAATTAAAAGTTTAAAAAAACTTCAAACAGTTTTTTACAGCAATATATTTAATTTAATTGTTCTAAAACTCAGGAAATCTATCTCAAATCGTTTTCATTGATACTATGAATATTTCATCCAAAATTTTTCTTCCACTGCTGTTCATGAAACTATTATAATAATAATTATTTGGATTATTTTCTCATTTTAGGTTGGTTTGTATTGAAGACATGATTTAAATAACCTTTTTGAAACCTTGTTGAAGCTCTTTTCTAAATTAAAGATAAAATTTTACTTGAGATGACAAAAAAAATGCTGAAAATCCCTTTTAGAGCACAATGAATGAATACAATTATGTATTATTTCTTTAATAGTAAGAGTTGGATGTGAATTAATATTTGAAAACACAATGTAGAAGAAATCATTAAACTCAAGTTAAATGAAGTATTTAACTTAAATTTTTGGTAAGTATTAACTCAGGTGAAGTAAATGACTGCTAAAGAAGGTTACTAATAAATAGTAAAATAGGACACGAGAAAATAATGCATAGGAGTACAACAAAAAAGTAATAAATTTGCTGAGATATACTTACTTTTATATTTAGATGGACGATATGTATAATCATGAAAATAGTACGTTATTAGTTATTATATAATAGGCAAATATTTTAGTCACTTATATAATATTTTTCACTATTTCTAAATTTTTATAGCTGAGAGCCCCAGCTGTCTTGATAAAATAGGAATTAGGTTTTTGTGACTACGTATATATAAATAAAATTTTGCGCCCAAATAAATAGCAATAAAATTTAAGACACTGAACATTTTGATTACTATAAAGTATATAAAACGAAAATTAAAGTCATTAAAAATATTTAAACTTAAAATATATTTATCTGTTTGTGAAATTTTAAAATTGGGTACACTTACTTCACATGTAAATAATAATAATAGTTCATTTGACTGCTAAAACCATTTCATTATATCAACGCATTTATAGATATGTTTTGTGTTTTAGAATGCAATTCTGATGACAGCTAGGTAATTAGTGTGGAATTTTAAAGTCGATGTATTTGAGGTTAAAACCAATAACTTTGTAAAATGTATGCACCCGACTAGTTTACATTTTGATTTTTGTTTTACGGGAAACAATTTCTTTGGTCACATAAGAAGGAAATGAGATATTATGCATTCCTACAATCTTTTTGTATTCACAATTATTCAGTTTGACGATTGATATAAAAAATGTGCAAATATTTAGGATAGAGGGAACCTAAAATCTACGAAAGACATAAGCTTCTCACATTTCGGAAAAAGGGCTGTTTTTTCTATGAGAGACTTTTCCAATTAATTATCGGTAAGATACCCTACCCATTCGCCCGTAGACAATCTAATCTATCTTTTTTTTTTTTTTTTTTTTTTTTTACTTTCATGCCAAGTGCTTTTTTAGGAACACACTGCGAGTCAATCTTTTATTTACCTGATTCCGACAGTTGGGATAACTTTCTTTTTTTATGCTCAATTAAGTCTCGCACTACAAGTCTTTTTTATAAAAGCATATGAAACCTAATTAAATGTACTACCATCACTTGATTATGCGAATAAAGTTTACATTTGTTTCAGAGAAGCACTAAATTTATATCAATGGAAAGAAGTTACATTTTGTCATTGGAAGCTTAAAAGAGTGCCCAGATGTCTTTTTTGTTACATCAGGAATTACTTATTAAAGCTGAATTTTCTTGAAATTAGTAAATGTTTGTTGAATTAAAATTGTCTGATACTAAAATTAGATATGCAAAAATTAGGTACAAGTAATTTAGATTGGAATCATTTTTGATGTAAATAGAGTCAATGAACCATATAAAAGAGATGAAATATACAAAAAAAGTAATTTTATGATCTGTAACGCATGAAACAGAATGGATCTATAATGAACTCTTCTATTATCTTCCTAAATATTTTAGAAAATATATATGAAAATATATCCCAATAATAATTAAAGTACATCCTTCGCCATAAGTATAATAAAATTCTCGTTATTGATGATCTGATATTGCAAACTTTTAGAAAGCATTTTAGGAATATTTTTTTTAAAGTTCTCCTTTTATTACACACATACATTTGGAGGCGCATTTGTGTGTACGATGCCATAAATTTGTAATATTGTTAAAGATAATTGTATTGGGAACTATAATGGTGCTGAACGGATGAAGAGACAAGACACTTATCCTTGGCTACGAACTTGGAGGTCCAGATCTACAGTAACTTGGTGACTTTCTCGGCATAAATGAAAAATTCCGAATATACTAGAATTATAGCGGATCCATTACAATTCGAATTCCAGCGTTTGTTCTAGAAACTTCTTTGCCCTATCGCTACGACCATAAAATTGTATTCATAAATGAGACAATTGAGTCGAGAAAGAGTAAATGAGTTCTCTCTGAATGCTTTTTGCCGTTATATTTGTTTATTATCGAATTGTTGTTTGTGTTTTTACTGCAACAATTGTTTTGTGCATATTTCGTTTGTGTTTCGTTTCTGTATATTCGTGTTTTAATGTTCAATAAAAAAAAAGGTTTTTCTCCATTATTGCTCTGTTAATGTTTTCGCCGAACTTCACCGACCTCAAAGTCCAGGGTAAACTAAAGCAAGACATTCAAATCATTTAGTCTAAGAACTCCATCCTTTTTGGCTTTCAGTCAAGTGTTTTTCAAATCTTGGTTGGTTACAACGACTATACATTCTCGCCTTGTATTTTATTATCGAGCCATCGCCTACAGCATGGTATGTCTAGGGAAGGAATCATTCGCCATTCTTAGAAGTTTTAAAAATACCGCGAAGGTTTGGTATTGGAGGGAAAACGATAATTTGAGAAATTTATTGAAAAATAAAAGTTTTTAATTGTTTCTTGTATGATAGTAATAATTAAGTAATTTACTTGTCCATTATTTGGCTTGAAAAAATAATATATATGAGGATTATGATTCAAAGCAATCAGAAATTAACCACATAAAGACAGGTTATCGAATATATATGTTTTAATGGAGAGCCCCTCCCCCCGAAAAAACATTTGAAGGCTACTTTTGGAAGAACTTGTACACTTGTAATGGCAGCAATTATCTTTCAAATTCCTGGGCATAGGTATTACATCTGGGTAGGAGTATAAAACCGTTACAGAATCCGGTCTATAGAAGGTCACCTAATCGAAGAACGTAAATGTATTTTTAACAATAGCTGCTGAAATTTTGTATAAGACAGTGTCTTGTTTTTTATAACCAAATAATATTCTAAATTTCCAATACCAAAACAATTAAAAATAATTTCGGATTTATTGTAGTGGAGATTTGGTTACTACGAATGTAGGATTTTGCCGTTGCGTAATTAACAATTTGCTATTGAACACGACAATGAATCTGACAATTGTAGATGATAAATCCAATTGCAAACATAGATATCCTGTAGAATGCAGATTTAATATTGATATATTTTGATATACAAATGTAATTGAAGGGTCTCAACAATTTGTCGCTACAACAATTCCAGACATTAATAATTCAAAGGTATCTCGACAATGTATTAACATGAATGCAAATTAATACAGGCACAAGCAAATAATGTATTATGGCATGTCATTGAACAACAGTCTTTTATTGATACTTTTACTCTTTTCAATCTCAAGACATTTCTGAAGCAAAATTTAAAAGTGCTTCACAAATGTGTTAGTAATAGGATGAGGCTTTGAATAAAAATTGCTTGATGCGTAGAATGTGCGATGTATTTGAACGAAATATTTATCAATTCATGCAAGCTACATATTTAAATGATATTATAGATAATATTAGCTAAAAGAAAGAGAATTTATCGTGTTATGCCATTACTGACTGGATTACCAATTTTATATAAAAGTTCTTGAATTGAAGAAGGTACTTACTTTTGTAACCAATTAATAGCTGTAATAGTAAAAAACAACTTTCTGATGGTACTAAATAATTCGTCTTCCTTCAAAGATTCAACTGCAATAAGGATACAAGAATTTCGAACATTTTAAACTATACCGTACGGCTGTTAAGAAATAAAGCTAATTTATTAAGTGTTTCTATGGCATCATAGTCAGAAACTTCTAAAATTTTAATTTGTCAACAGATTCTTAATAAAGAGGCAGTATTAAATTATTGTCAATTAAATGCAGCCTTTTGATAAAATTCTACGAAACCGAGCAAATTATATTTAGAATAATACAATTCATAAAATTTAAAAACTTATTTTTGAAAAACTTTACTGATTGAAGTGCAAATGATCTTACAATCAATTTATAACTTTATCATAATCGTGATGACGGAATATTCAAATTCAATTTTATTATCTTTAGCATCCAATGAATTAATAAACTATAACATTTTCAGATTTGTAAAATCTTTACTTTAAAATAAAAATTTAATTAATAATAAAAAATTTATTTCAAAAAACTTTATAAAAAATTAATTTTCTTTAATCTGAGTCGATTATATAATGAATTTAAATTTAATCATTAAAATTATTTTCACTCTTTTTATTTAGCATTATTTAATATTTTTTAAAATTTAATATAAAAAATTTTAAAGACAATGATCATATATATTATTCTAATAGACATTAATGTATTCCTAAAAAATTCTTTAAATTCCTTTGTACAAATAAATTGCTTTATTTTAATACAACAAATAAATTTATTTGTATAATTACAACCATAAAATTTGTATAATAAATGAAATTTTATTTTAAAATAATAATTTAATTAATACTTAAAATTCATTTCAAAAACTCTTATGAATAATTTAACTCTCTTTAAACTGAGTTGATCAGTTTAAATTTATTAGTAGAAAAGGATTTTCATTCATTTTATTTAGCATTATTAAACTTTTCTTCATTTAATATAAAGCAATTTTAAAGCTAATTATCAAATATATTATCCTAATGCACATTAATGTATTCCTTAAAAAATTTTAAAAATTCCTTGAATAAATAAATTAACAGTATAACAGCGATTGTTCAATTTACTAATAAAAGAGATTATGAGACTTTTTTCCACTTTTCCCATTTTCAAAGCTGAATGAATTGTTTACAAAATATGATGTTCCGTTGAAATATCAATATGTTTTTCATGAATTCTCCGAAAATTAATCCCAAAAGCACTTTAAAAATATTAAAATTCTTCTTTATTAAAAATTTAGGGAAGCAATCTTATTTTGCTTTCCTGCAGGATAAATAGCTCTTAAGTATATTAAACTAACTGAATTTTGAACAGCAGAGAATTAAGGATTTAATTTGTTTTTAATAAAAAGTTCATATTTCATTGATTTATCCCTTTATAGCAACAGGTTTCTATTAAGCTAGCATATTCCAATTAGCCTTTGAGCTTCGGGCACAGAAATATGACAATGACGAAAAATCTATACTTGATTGACATTTACATCGCATATATAAATATATATTTATCATATAGAAAACTTTCATTTACTAGGAAGAGAAATGAAAAAGCAAAACAATCATTTAATCTTCACAATAGGTGTTGATTGTCACCAAAGTGAAGCACACGATGAAAAAAGAATTTTCGATATATTCTTTAAATGAATAATAATTTTATTAAAGTGCAGACGCGCAGTTATTGCCTCAGTGTGATAATCATGTAATAAGCGTTGGATTGTTCTACCTCCGGCATATATAGACTCGTATATATACATATTATTGGAAAATTCGAGGAAAAAATTATTCCGTGTGGACCTCACTAAAGCTTAGAAAGAACATCTGTTGCAAATTTAAATGTGAGAATAAAGTGCAAAATTTCTTTTATCTATCGCTTTGCATTTGAATTATTGTATTATTGTTATAGAACAGACAAAACGACAAACAGTCCTTTGATACATCTGATAAAAAATTTGTTGCAAAACTATAATTCTGGTGATGAAACTGTAGGCAGAGGGTCATCGATCTAGCATTTTGCATTTTTTTGCGTTTGAGTTTTATTTATACTCAATAATTAGTTTTCAATCGAAATTCACATTTTGATATTATCTTGACTTATTATGCCGAGACTGTTGCCAAAAATAATGTTGCCTATTTCATTTATTTCAAATGGTGTTCAATTGAGTTTAATATAGATGAATGTTAGAATTCATTATTTCGTCTGCGTTTTTCTATCATGTTACAAACTAATATATTCTCTGCATAAAATTTTAGTAATTTATCAATAAATTTTTTTTCATAAAGGCGTTTTGATACTTTCCTGCATAGTATAAGAAGCCAGCTCCAAGAAAATGACAATTTTCTAAAAATATAATTAAAGTGTTTGTCTCATAATACCACACCATAAAAGTTGCTTTCCTTTTCACTCGTTTAAGGAAACTCCTTCCGCATTGGGATATTGATTCTTTCTTGTTTTCTCTATAAATGGATACACATAAATTTCCGTTAAAAATTGATCCAGCAGATATCGATCCTCCATAAAAATCAATTTCCCAAATCTTTTTATCCTAGAATAGTTATAACAATGTTAGAGATAGTTATAGCTGCAATTTATGTATGGAGGAAATCGCATTTTCTAATCCCTAAGTTATGCGAACACATAATTCAAGATGGTGGATTGTGTATTTTTGTCCCACATAATTTCAAAGTTTTATTCATGTGATAAACTCTTTATATTCATATAAATGAAGAAAAATTAACTGAAGTTTGGTAGTTTTAAGATGTTTAAATTTTATTTATTATGTAAAATTTATTTGGATATAGTAAATTATCAAAAAAATAATTTAACGAAATAAAAATTAAAATATATTAGAATAAATAATTTATTATATTTTGTTTGTCATAATTATTTTCTAATATTTCAATATTCAATTACTTAATTCTCTGTGAAATTTTAAAAAAGGGATTTTAAAGCCTCTTAGGAATATTTAAAATACTTAAGGAACTATATAATAGGAAATAAAAAAAGGTACCCATAAAATTTTCGTAGGAAGATGATTTCATTGAGAATAAAAAAATAAGAATAAAAGAGAATAAAGACAAAATATTGTTTTTATTTTCAAGTATATACAAAGACATATGTCAAGAGAAAATATTGGAATTGTCAAAATATCGACTAAAAACTTTAATGGATCTCCATATTTCAAATCTGTCTGAGTCCGAAAGAAATATTTTGGAAATAGTGTCTTCTTGTCTGTGAACACGATACGATAACTGAAAAACGCTTTCAGTTTGAAATTTGGTATGGGGTTTTTACAATAAATTTGCAGATATCTACCAAATAGTGAAAGGATTCCGTTCTCTTGCAGTCTGTCTGGTCATCTGAGAGTAAATTAACACAGCGAATGGAGCTAGACGGATAAAATTATTAACACAGGTTTAGTATCTAAATTATACACATATATCTACTTTGAAACCAAATCATTGAAAGGTGGGTCGCAATTCAAAGATGCAATGACTTAAATGAATGAAATTTGGTATGAGATCTTGTGATTACAGTCGTAGTTATATACTAAATTTTGATTTCAATAGTCATAAACATATATAATTTTTGGGTACTTGTGTATTAAATTCAAATCACATATATATTTTGAATATCTTTGTCGTTTGCGCATTTTTGAGTCATTGGATTAATGACCAAAAATATCGCCAGTGAACGGATTCAGTGAAAATGATAGATTGACTCCAAAGATCCATTTTTCGTAACTATTGTTTACCAATGAAATATAACTCATTCGCATCCTTACTCAAGGTTTATGCTTTTATGTGGTTACAACCCTTATTAGAGAGTATGCAGGAAAGTTTGGGGGAAGGTACTTTCATTGGTTTGAGGTTATTAAGTGTAATATCTTTATGTGTGTCAAATGACATTTTTAAAAAAAAATTAATTGGGCGCATAGTTTTGGCTTGAAATAATAAAGCAAGGCGGAAAACTAAAAGAAGAAAGATCTATAGTGGAAGTGCGGTAGAAGTTTTCTGGAATCTTGGTTTGAATTAACTGACCTCCAGACTAAATGATAAATGGCCTTTGTTATAGTCGAATATTCATTAGCATTACAGGTTATGGTTGTGATATAGGTGCATAGCTGTCAGTAAGAGGTATTTAATAATTATTTTGGTTTACATGAAACTTATTACGTTATTTGAATTGTAAATATTCAGTCAAAAATCTCCCTTTCTTGTAATAAAGAACAAGGGTTGAATGTTTCATATTTCCTTACTTAACCTTACTTGATTTTACCTAAAAATTCGTTCGCTTTCATTTCAAGCTCGTTTTTATTTTCTCATATGCGAAATACAGAGAAGGTATTGCAGTCATCAAAAAATTCGAACTCGAGATGATTTTGATATATCTCCTGGTTAAAATCCTTACTCAAGCTAAAAAAACACCCCTTTTTTCAATTATATCTATCTATCAATAAATGCGGTAATTCATGCTGAAATTCCTTATATACACTTACGACCGTATTTTCAGATTATTATCAAATTTGGGAAGAAATCCAGTTACAGGAAGTCTACTTATCTGGCTACTTTATTGAAAGTGAAATTTGTATGCCTTTTTAGCAACTAAAATGAAATTCTTATCATATTTTGAGCCACATCGATCAAAGGGATGAAAGGGATGTCCTTCTGTTTGTCTTTAAATCTCTTGTATGTATATAAAAATTGTTTTAAACATGACGACTTAAATCAATGTAATCGTATGTGATCTTGTAGCAACAATTGTAGCCCCATTTCAAATTTTGATTACAATTGCTGAGCAAAATGGCATCCAAAATACATATTTTCACGATAGATTCAGGAAAAATACTCGATGAAGATTCACGCCAAAGTGCTGTATTTTTTAACAATTTATCATCAATATTACGAAAGATATTCGCTGCCTTTTATAATTACAAGGCCCATAATTTTATGTGGGTGAAGGTGGATGAAAAATTTATTGGAGAGCTTAGGCAAGATCTCTCTCGCTGATTTAAAATTTAACTAGGGGAAATCACCAAAAATTTTTTTGCGAAGTACTAGAAATGTAATTTCACATTTTATAATGATAATATTGAAAATAATAAAAGTTAACTTAAAAAGTATCAATAATAAAATGAAACTGCTAAAATTAATAATAATAACAAATGAAAGCAAATGAATGAACTGATGGTATTATGTACTCGATGAAGAAATTATCAAAATTGGTTTGGGATTGTGTAGAATATTCATTTGTACCCCTCTCTCTCCTCAGCCATCATTCAAGATTATTGTATCTTTTGCAAAGGCTCCATCGATTCTCTCGGAACCAACGTTTGACGCTATTTATATCAATTACTTATGCCATGAATAAATTATTAGATTTGAAAATTTTATATGTAACCTGAAATTTATACCCTCTGAGCAATACAGAATTAAATTTGATAAACCTCACAACAGTTTGGTTGTATGAGTGAGACGTTTCCTAGCCGCGGTTGTCTGGTGGGAAGATCTAGGTTTCGGAACAGAAGGGTTTCTTTCTCGAGATACGATTTCACCGAAGAACCTTCGTGTAAGTGGGATTGATTCACGTTAAATCCGTCGGGGAAATACTTCTTCTAACTAGTGCGGCCTGAAAGCTTGGAGAGGAGGTGTTAGTTCAGGTGTCGTTCTCGTCCTTTAACCGCGGTTCAGAATTAACGAGATCCTTCCAAAAATAGCCCTAGTGTTGCTTTAAAACGGGATGATAATATATCTAAACTGTGGCATTTCCTGCGATGAAATCATACTGAACAAATAATCTGATTTTGTTTAACTTCATAACAAAATTAACTGCACTTAATGTTTTGAGTGAAGAGAACTATAAATGTAAGTTTTTTAGATATTTTAATGAGAAAGCATGTGTACTTTCTGGATATTTTGTATTTTCTAAAAAAATCGTAATAAGTAAATCTTAATAAAAATCCTAATCATAATCGTAAGAAGCAATTAAATCAAGCCTTTACGAATATAAACAAAATTGATTGAAAATGTGGTGAATTTTAAGAAATTGCATAAAAACGTATATAAAAATAACATAAACCCATGAGATAATATAAAAAAATAACATTACACCCATGAGAAACTCTCGATTTCTATATAAAATTCCAAAATAATATTACTATATTTCTGTGAAGTCTAAACATTGTACACTCTTTCTGGTATCATTTCTTATATTTCTCAATTCTGATATAAATCAAAGAAAAGTTTACTTTTCTCCAGACAAAAATTAGTTTTGTTTCTTCAAAGGAAGCTAACCTCAGCTGAAAATTTCTTCGTTCTAAAAGACCATTCTTTTTTGCAGTCCATTTTATTTTGGCATTTGAAAAGGAAATGCATTACTTTTTATTGCTCTTACTTCCTACTGAAACAATAGAAAAAAATCTCGAGTTTTCCTTTTTTCATAAATTTCAGTTCTTTAGAAGAATTTCTGTATTCTGTTTAGTATAGTCACGTGCAAGAAATGAGAAAAAACATTTCCGTAGCAACATTTGTTTACAGTACTTTGGCGAAAACTGTAATCGTAAAGTTTTCTTTCCGAAATAATTCGTGACAGAAATAAACAAAAACCATATAAAGTTTATGCATGGAATAGCATTTCATTTGAAATCGGGCCTGCGTTTGAATGTCTCGTGGTATAATTGCATTCTTAATAAATTTTTCACGAAAACTACCTACAATTTCATGAAGATTAATGTCCCCTTATTATTAATAACATTTCTCTGAAAAATAACATTCACTCTTTTTATTTTTTAACATCTATTAGAAGTTTTCAGTTATAATTAAAAAAATATATTTTTAGATTGATCTGTATGTATGATGTCGAATAAAAAATTAGACTAAAATTTGTCATTTTTCAGCAGCAAAAACATCGAAATTATATGATATCACCACGGCTTGACACTTCTATAAATAAGCGTTTATTTAGGTGTCATTGTATGTGTTGAATTTTATGTATATTTATTCACTTACGGAGTTTTGAATAAATAACTTAAGTTTCCTTACATTTGATTCCTTGGAAGGAGCATTGAATTAAATTTCACTAAGCCTGCATTTTTCACGCATTACTGAGCTCTCAACCGGTACGGGGGGGGGGCACGTCAGGAATGAGGACGAGAAGCTTGCATTATGGTGATTGTTTCTTGTCATCTTATGGGTGCAGAAATAGTGAGGGTTGGCTACTTGCTATCTGCTATCGATGACAGGATGTACTTCCCACGGGAAGGGTTGTACCGTGGCCGATTATGGGCCTTAGGATACAATTATAGTTCTCGCCAGTGTTGCAGTCATGGTGATCCTATTATTCAGTTTTTTAATTGTGCCTTAGAGAGAGTCGGAGTAGAACATTTATGATTATGTACTGCTAAGTTCCAATAAACCTAAAATATATGCAAATATTTCTGAAAGTAATAATGTGCACAACGCACATATCATATTCACTTTATGGGCTTCTGCCATTTCGAGCGGAAACATAAATTTGGCTGGCGGGATAAGCAAGTAGGAAGACGAAAAGACAGCAGGAGAAAACTTAGAGAAAATTGTAGAAAAATTGTTGAGAATTAGGAAAACGTATTTAAACATCCCATAAATAAGCAATATTCATGGTATTGGGTTCAAATTTCAAAAGAAGAGATTTTTAAAAATTAAAATTTTGCTTCACTTAAAAAAATCCAATTAATTACACATTTTCTATAAATAATTAATGCAAATAAATCTCATATAAACAAATTAATTCGCTTCACCGAAGTAAATACACTTTTCTTAGAGCTAATAGAACTTTTTTAAATGAAAAATATTCTCATCATGATTTATTTTACAATATACATTTACTTTTATTTTATTTCATCATATCAGTAAAGTCTTTTTTAAACATTTAACTTAGAAAATTGCCATCAGAATGATTTATAATTTATTATATTTGGATTTAAAATTTTTATGGGAAAGTTTTGTTGCTTGTACTTGACATTATTGTTTATTTTAAATTGGAAAATGAATCATTACCAGTTAGAAATAACAGAAAAAAAGTAGAAATTAAAGCAAGTTCAAAATGGTTTCTAAGAATTAATTCAGAAATCTGCTAAAATTTCTTAGAAAGCATGACATTTGAGAAGTGATTTGAAATTTTAGAAGCGACTTCATTAATTTAAAAGACGTCCGTTTTTTTTGTACTTAAAATCTGGCAGAAAAACAATTCATTTCCGAGGAAGTTGTGTCATATTTTTCCTTTTTATATCTTTAATGTCAGGATTAACAGAAAAAAAGGGTTTTAAAATAAATTATTCTTTTATATTTTTTGTTTGATAAACGAATTGATAGGGGAAAAAATCTTCTTTTTTGCTCATCTCTAAAGAAATGTAGTAAAAAAAATCTTAATGTTTTTTTTTCATTTCTTTAAAGGCACGATGTGCTTAAAAATAATAAATTACAGGGACATGAAAATGGGAAGAAATCCAGTGATAATTTCATTTACAGCCTTGTTTACAAAAAGGGAACTTATGCAATTTATGTTGTTTTTACTTACAAGTTTAAGCTAGGAAATCTAATAATTAAAGGGATTTATTTTATTTACTATCATTACCTATTAAATTTTACGATAAATTACAAACTATTTAGGTTTTTCTATAAATATTATTATTAGACTATATTATTAGTAAAAACGTAATATTTTTTTTTCTGGGTTTGTAAACATTTGGACGATCATAGCACTTTCAAGTTTTTAGAAATACATGCCATTAAGAAAGGGGAGGGAGAGAAGAACACATTGCAAATGCATCTACTATCAAATCAAGTAAACAGTCGTGAAAAGTATCATTATGCCAAATATTATCCAAATAAATTTAAATATAATTAATTATATCAAATTCTTAAATTCCTTCTTTGATTTGTACCCATTTTTAAACATCTTAAATCTTTATTTTTAATTTTTTATGAATGCTTTAGTCCTTCTTAACCTTTACCAAATTTTCAATAAAAATGCAAAAATCTATCATTCTCAAATCAATTATCTATATCTTACAGAAACATGTTGTCATGCTTCTAACCTCCACGTGACTGTTCCGGTCTGAAAGGAAAGGAAGTGAAGAGAGAGATGAACAGTTACACGGAAGTGTATGGCTGATACCGGTAAGGGTGTGTGTTAGTAAGAGCTCCGGTTTGATATCCGAGAAATGTGCTTAAATTTAAATCCAAATTTAATCATATATATGTAAATAATTATAGATCATTTCACCCTTAAAATATAATGTACTTGTGTTGCCAGAGGAAATAATTATCACTTGTGTCAAGGCACGTGACACGCGTTCTGCGATATTTACTCAATCTCCGTCTTTTGTAAATTTGTGTTGTTAATTTAAATTACAATTAAATATATAATTAGGTTATAAGTGCATAAATCTAAAAGAATTGTTTTGTGAGTTCTTGTGCGTCTACATGCCTGCAAGGTCCAAATGTATCGCACTGACAGCAATAGAAGTTCGTGCACTGGTATTTATAATTGGGATTAAACGCACATCGAAACAAAACTTTAAAAATTTAAAATAGATATAACTTAATATATTTTGTGTTGTTTCGGGTTTTTTTTCACATATATTTGCCCTTAGAAGCGCTTCCAATGCTCATAAAGATACACCGATTCTTCACCAGATAGAACAACCAATTATCGTTTTAGTAAAATTTGTTTAGAAAGTTCAGCATAAAATTATTTTATATAATAGCTAGAATATTTCTCCCTAATAAATAAGAGATTGAATTTTCTTTTTTATTGCTTTTTAATTAATTGTTAACTTTGAAAATTCAAGATTTCTTATTCTAACAAATTCTAGTTCTCCTTCTCTGGCCTGTCCCGATAAACTGATTAAAATTTTCCTTTTCCACTTTTTTAGGCTTCGCATACTACATTCACTTCCATTGTGGCTTGGTAAGGAGTCAAATAAGAATTTATGTTTCAATAATCAAGAATTTTATGTTTCAATAATCAAGAATTTTATGTTTCAATAATCAAGAATTTTATCTTTCAATAATCAAGAATTTTATTTTTCATAATTTAAATTGCATTAACACCCACAAAATGTTTTCAAGATTATGCATAACTTATTTTCCAAAAAAATTATTAACAAACTATTATTTATACAATTTTTTTTCAAACTTCAGTTTTATTTATTTAGCCTTATTTTTTTTTTTTATCAGAAAGCTATATTTATATCGCAATAAAAAATATGTAAAATCTATCTTAATATTTCAGTTTCGTTTCCATTTTGATAACATTTATATTATTGTGGTTGCAATTTCTAAGTAATTCAGCACATTAAAATCAACGCTGTATCAGAATTGTTAACATTCCATAAAATGTAGCTTTTTACTTTCCCATATACCAAGTATGCAAAGAAAAAAAAATACTGTAATCATTAAAAAAATTCAAACTTGAAATTTTAAAGAAAAAAAAAA
>JAPMOR010121928.1:51449-74368 GCA_026543865.1 Argiope aurantia | reverse complement strand
CTAAATAAGGCATATAACCTGCGGTTCCCGTATTTCAGTCAGAGATGCTAAGAGTTTATTAGTTTTCTTAAAATTTTCTTATTAAATTTTATGTTTAAAATATTAACTGAGAATTTTTACTTCTTTTCCTTGTCTGTTATAAATATTTGCTATTTTCATAAATACATACAAAGTTTTATAAAAACATTGACTGCAATTTTTCTTCTCATGCCAATAGTTAAAGTTTCACGAGTTTATTGAAATAAAATTATTTTATCCTTTGTATATCATCAGGATTTCCAGAAATTCGTTATCAAATTTGTGGCTTTTAGAATTCTTTTTTAAAACTCTTAATGTAAGGGGTTAAGAGTCTATAAATATTGTGATGTGTATTCTCTGTATATGACTGAAAAATAATATCATTTAATACAAGTAATTCTATTTTATTTTAAAGCAAACGTTATATCTGATTTACAGTCTGTGTAAAAGTTACACATGATATACTAAAATAAAAAACAGATTGATAAACATTATGAAGAATTTACTCACAACATTTGTCTCTAAGATAAATATTAAGCTTCAGCGTTAGTAGAATACTTTATTCAAACAGACTTTTTTTTATATAAAAGCTACTTTCTCTAATGTAAAGAATTCCGTCATATTGCAGCATATGTATGAACAGTTTTTGGAATTCTATTTCGGTATAATAACAAGCTTTATCCATTGTTTTTAATAAAAAAATAAAATAAACGCATCAATACCAAAGAACCCGAAAAAGAAAACTAAATTCCTAAAATACTCTGATTTTATTTATTTAATAGAAGAGATTTAAATAAATAAATCTAAATTTATTTTTCTGATAAAGAATTCAAATATTGTAATGGTGTTGAGTAAAATTTGATAAAATTTAAATCATTAAAAGTAAAAAGGAAAATATTGGAACCTTATAAATAAATGTCAATCAAAAACATCGTATTTTGAGTTTTATCTTCCAGGAAACATCAGTTTATGTTTTGCACTCCTATGAACAAACAACGCATTAAATTCAATTGTTTGATCTACGTTGAAATATAAAGGTTTTGGAATATAACATATATTCTAACGGGAGTCAGAAAAAAAAATTATTATTGTATATTTTAGTTACTAATGCTTCTTCGGAATTGAAAGAAAAATCTAGGATTGTTTTATTCGTGAATTTATCCATCGTATTTTTTTAGATTTTAATATTGAGTAATTTCTTTTACCTTATGTATAACCCAACGCAGCCAAATATTTTCTTGTGATATTAAATCTCACTTTGAATGTAATATTGACATTATCGTTAAAATTATAAAAATATCAATCCTTTATAATTCTCTGGTATATATTCTTATCGGCTGCAAAAATAATTTTTGTTATGGGGCTAAAAAGTATTTCAAAGTGTTAAATAGAATAATCAGATACTTAAAATTTGATTATGATACTTGAATAGTTTAAAAATACAATAAATCTATATTAAATATCATTTAAATTCAAAAGTGGTATAAATGCTTACTACTGTCAGTTCACGATGCAAGAGTTTTCGTAGAGCCTTTAAATTCCAGCATTTGTCATTAAATTTTAACGTTTGAAAAAAAATTTCAGACATGAAATACCACAGTGTAGTGTTCCTTATGTCAAAGGCATTCTTATATTTAATTATCATTATTTGTTATTGGATTTATTTAATTTAAATAGAACATTCATTTTTAAAAATGAACAAAAACTGTTGATGTGCTGTAAGATTTTTTTTAAAATTCGAAATCTTTCTATTAATTATTTTATGTATATTTTTATTTAGTTTTTGTTGTACTGATTATTTGAATATTGTAATTTGCAACATTTTAATTTATTTCTTAGCTCAAAATGTGGCTAAGATGCTATTAATGAAATTTCATCAGATTGCAGCAGTTTTGGTTTTATGCAATGTAACAATCCCACTTACCATCTTAACAAATGCAAAATTAGCTTCAAACTTTAATGTAAGGCATTACTGAATATGAATTCCGAGTAATTCTATGATTTCTATTTGAAAAAAAAACTGCATAAAGTTGTTTTAAATTACATAAATTTGAGTGGTAAGTATAATTACCAATGAACATTTGAGGATATTTTTGAGCTTAAAGCTCAGTGGTAAATTTGCTTACCAATTTCAGTTTCAGGGGAAATTGAAATTGGTATATATACTTCTCCTCTGGTAAATATATTTACCATCTCTTATTTCATAAATTTAATGGCAAATCAACGAACTTTTGATGTTTTAGTATTAACATCATCAGTTGATCATGATATAAGCCTAAACAATTTTATTTGTCCATGCTCCAGAATTGTACCCTTTAAAGGGTAAAACAATATTTTGCTATTTGTATGGTATACAATTTGCTAAGCTAATGAATGATTAACAACGATTATAATTTAACTTAATTATTGATTTTAATCCCTTCCACAAACTGTTCACGACATTTTTGAACATATTACTATCATTAAAATATTATTTACCTGATTTTTTTTTTATATTTTAACTGAAACAATTCTTATTAAAGTATTATATACCGGAAAATATTATTTATTTCAAATTTTAGGAAAAACCCCAACTTTAATAGGAATGAATCCCAAAACACTTTTTTTGATTGAGCTAATTTTCTGAATATCGAAAACTGCGCTTTTAAATATTAGGTGAAAACTTCTAAAAATTTTGACATTTAAGAACGAGATGCAATCTTATATTTTAATGCACATATTGAAAACTTTATAATTATTTCATACATATACGTGTGTGTATATTAATTTTATATTTTTGTAGCAATGTCCTTTTGTTTTAACGTCTAATTTTCGAATCTTGAAAGTTAATTTGAAGATTTTTCAAAAATACATAATAATTGAAAAAAATATATATTTATATATTTATAATCTTAATTTATCAGCAAGACTGAACATGTGCCATTAAGAATTTCATTTAATTCCATAAATATAAAGTTATTTACAGATGAAATTATTTTGTATATTTTGAATATCAAGTCAGAAAACAATCCCTCATGAATCATAATAAAACAAATTATTTATTTGTCTAAATGCAAATACCACTTAATCTATTTATCAAAAATGAGCGTTATAAAGAATATTTAAATAGCTTGTCGGAAATGATTCAAAACTGACGAAATAAAATATTCTTTTAATTCTAGTTGGCAAAATATGAACTAGTGAATTATAAATTTCTCAATAGGACCTATAAAGATTGTGACACCCCTGATAAGAATAAATATTCATATAATAATAAATATTTAATTAAGACCGTTACTGCGCAATTACGTCATAAGCTTATTACAGGCAGAAAGTTCAATCTTTTAGTAACTGAAGCCGCATGAAATTTTCAATGATGCAGAATATAAATTCAAGTCTTAATAATATTCATGATTATTTGATGAATTAATCCTAAGTTCCAATAATTTTGAATCATTGGATATGAAATTCAATAATGACTTCAGTAATTGTTTCATTAATATTGATTGCATTATGCTTAAATGACTTTAGAAGGAAAATGGTTACGTATTAATTTTCATAAAGGACTGAAGATTTAACTTGAAAACGATAAATGGATCACATTAGATTATTATTTGTTACATTTTAATAATTTTGTGTAGTTATTTTGAATCATGATGATTTGATAACAAAGTCCCACTTCACAAAAAAAAAAAACATTGATTTGATTTCGTCTCCAGTTATATTAAATGCCATACATTTCAGTTATGACTTTAATATGAAATTATTAATAAAATAAAAGAATATGGATACAGAAGTATAAGGATAAATAATTTATATAATAAAATTAAACGTCCCAGTGTCTTCTAAAATTCTTCCACATCTAACAAATTAGTTATAAAATTTCAATGTCATAAAGTTTAATAAATGCAGAAATTTAATTTTTTAGGCACATTAAAAATGGATTTTGATATAATACTATATAATTTAAACTTTTTTAAAGGCCTTGGTAACTTTTTAAAATAATGCCATTTAGGAATATAGACAAATAATTAATGAAGACAAAGCAAATCACAATATTCAAAAAGTTATTTTAATACAATTTTTTAAATTAATATTCAATTCCACATTAAAAAATATACAAAAATCAAATGTGTGTTAGTAAAATGATTCATAATATGTTTTTAATTGATTGTTTTTAATTTGATTGTTTTTACACCGTCAAATTTATTATGAAAAATGTCTAATTAGAGGAAGATAAAATTTAAAAATACTTAGGTAATTTTGGTAATTTTGGATATTTATCTAGGTAATTAGGTAATTTGGAAACTCTAGGTAATTTTGGATATTTATCAACATATTAATTTATAGAAGTACATGATGTTTTCAGACTTCCTGAAAAGTCTAATTTTAATATCCACATTCTTACAGTGAATACAAATACGTCAAAATTTAATCAACTTAACATTTTTTCTTCAAATAAGGTAATTAAATAATTTCTAGTTGAAAAATTATTTAATAACCAAAATTTGTTGAGAAGTAAGTAGAAGAAATATTATGAAACATTATTTTTTTCATAAATAGTTATTTGAAACTAGAGAATTTAAAATTCCATTTTGTGTTTATAATTTACGCATCCAATATATTACTTTAAAATCGGGACACCACTCTGATGTCAAATATATCAAAACGCAATTTTCAATTAAAATGGAAAAAGAGTAAAAGTAGTTTACATTACTTATATCAGAAAAGCTATAAAAATATATTGTTATATCTATTCTATTTATTTGAAATTCATCAAATATGTTGTCTAATTTAAATATGTCAGTTATGTAATTTGTGTCATAATAACATTAATTCAGTTCATGTATAGCAGAAAAAAATAGAAAAAAGTGTATTTAAAAATTGTGTTAATTTTATAAATTTAAAGGTTTGTTAAGTTATTGAATAATTCGATTTGACTTTAACTGTGAGTGATTTGTCTAATGTTATCTTGAAGAATGAACTAATAGTTTTATTTTTTCTATTTCTTTAAAAAAATAATCATATAATAATTGTATTTTCTAGAATCCATATTGAATTAACAATTGAAATTTAAAATTGTGTATCAAAATTAGAGGGAATAGTTTCAGTATCCAACATTCTGCGATGAAATATTCAATCAGATTTAAATTCAAATCAGTAGCAATTTCTAATGAGTAATAAAATTAAAAGTATATCCTTATCTGCCTTCTATTAGATTGTTTCTTAAATTAAATTGCATAATGCATTTTTTTGTGTGTGTTTGCAGAACTTTTATCTGTAAGAAAGCATTTAAAGTGAAAAGTATTATATCATGAATTCAAAATAATGTTTTGAATGAGAGAGAAAAAAATTAATAAACTGCCATTTTCTTAGAAATATCAGTTAGTAAATCTGAATATGAATCAACATAGGTGTTATAATGTTATTAATTTAATTATTATATCAGTTACTCTGCTATATTTCTTAAATCCAAAATATAGGATTCGAAATAACTTATTATTCTAACGAGTTTAATATTTTTTTTTAAATAAGTGTGCATGAACTTAGATACTAAATGTGTATTACATTTGGATTTTATTGTTAAAAATTTATATTATTGAAAAATAATAAATATTCAAAACAAATTGGGAACTTATGTTCATTCTTTTTTTCTTGTCGATTATTTTCAAAACCATTGAAATTTCCTTCCTTCTTGATCTATTTTATTGTTACTTTTTTCAAGCGTATATTTCACCTCCAAGAAGATTAACTTCCTAGTGTAAGTTTATAAGTTTTATTTCTTCTAATAGGACAACTTTATCAACTTTTTTGACATGTAACTTTTAGTTTGTAGGCCATGAATTTACTTTAATACTTCTCAGTCAAAGTATTAATTGCCTCTCCAGGATCAGTGCCAAGCTCTTCACTTTTTTGCGAAATAAAACTGCTCCAAATAAAGTTCCCTTTTTGTCGTTACCCCAGATAATACCTCGGGTGACCTTTTCTGTTCTCGTTTCGCTTCCGTTATTAAGACTCGACTTTCTTTCCTTTATCAGGCTTTTTGCCAACCTATTCGTACTTCTATTGAACTGTTACAGATTCTGTTTCTGAAATGTAAGATTTTTTTTTCTCATTCGCCATCCTATCGAGAAAAAAATTATATATTTTAAACTTAAGCGAATTTTTTCCAACATTTTCAATATTAAACTAAAAATAATTGAATTAGATAGTTAAAATTTGACTTTTTAATAAAGATTGTTAAACGTTCTTACTTTCTTTAAGCTTTACTTTTTTTTTCACTTTCAGCTTAAAAAAAAAATAACTCGAGATGTGGAGAAATCTCCACGTTTTAAACTGTCCTGAGTTTAAAAATCATTCATTCATTTTTGGAAAATGCCAGTTTGTCTGTCTGTGACAAATATAACTTAAAAACGATTTGAGGCAGTCTGTTTAAGTTTGATATACAGTATTTATACCAAATTTGCAGATTTCTATCAGATTTTAAGTAAACTCTGTTTAGAGGAATTCCGTCTGTCTTTCCCTACGATTATAAGCTAACACAACTGCAAAATGAAGAGAAAAATTCAGATAAGACTCGGTACACAGATTGAACATCCATAGTGTAGACACATGAGAAAATTTGAACCCATTCCAACTAAGTGTTGGTTGCCTGTTCGTCTGTACTTTTAGAAATAAGTAAAACCCGATAATTTATAAACGCAATGATTTAAATGTATCACATTTAGTATGAAAATTTGTGACTACAAGTGTAGTTTTATATCATATTTTTGTTTCTATCGGTTGAGAAAAACAAGTCTAAAACTCAAACTCGATTTTTGGATAATATCAACGCATGCCAAGAATTAATCGCCAAATAATCTTCCAAGTGTCACAGGTTAGATTCAGTAAAAAGGTTGAATTATCGCCAAAAGTTTGTTTTTTGTAACTATTGTTCGCCAATGCCATGTAAGGCGCTCTCTGGCATGAATATGTGGAGGCTATTGCAGCTGATTATTTATAAACACTTCAACTAGTTTTATTCTAAATTGAAATTTTATTTTTTTCATTAAATATTTCGAACAAACGAATAAAAGTACGCGAGATCACGAGATAAAAACACGAAATAAAAGTCTCCAATCCAACGCATTCTAAAACGAGACATCCTTTTTTTTCTTTCGAAAAAACTGTCCCAATTTAAGAAGTTTTCTTTACATTTCCTTCGAAAGAAAATTGGATGTAAAACAATATTTCTCTTTCTCAATACTGAATCAAGCAGTTTCAAATATTCTTTAATAATTTTTAAACTTAAAAGAGACAATTGAAAAATAGATATGCAACAATAAGCTAATGTTTCTTAACAATCTATAGAAAATAACTGTTTAACGAGATTTTGAAAATAATATCTCAAAATATTCAGAACATTTCTCTTCATTCATTAGTTTAAATAAAACAAATCAAGTGAAATTTATAAAATAATATTTTAACATTCTTTTTGCTGAAAAATAATGTATTTTAACGAAAAACATTGCATACGTAGTCGATTAATGTTGGCCGCAACTTTTAGAAAACAAGCAAAAAAACAAATAAAAAAAAAACACCGCTCCTAGAAAAACTATGGTAAAATTTATTTACTATATTTAATCAAAATGATCGCAGAAAATCTTTGCAACAGCATGTTATAATTATAAAGAATGTTAAGAAAAAAAAAACAGTAATTTAAAAAAGAATATTAAAATTCCTCTTTCCGTAATTAAACTGTAATAAGCGCAGAAAATTAAAGTCATTTTAATGAAAAATTTGCCATGTTAATTAAAAAAATTCTATAACAATGAAAGCCTTGTAATGTGGTACTTTTTTATGCTCCACAAATAAATTACTTCTTCTTTCCCATAACAAACAGCATTTTTTTCTACATTTTTGCTGCTACGCTGTAAAAAAGTATTCAATAAAACGGCTTACATCTTTCACGAATGCTCGTTTCATTTCTTAATATTTTTCAATCATTCTTTTAATTTATTTAAAATTCCTTATAAGAATGCATGTTTATAATGCTTATTAATTTCTTTTATATTTATCGTTACCGAAAAAAATCTTAAATTATTAGAAATGATACTTTAAAAATATTTGAGTATCCTTAGCTTTTAAAAAAGTATGAATAGAAAAATAAGATAAAGTTAGAATCAAATTATATGAAAGAAATAAAATAATTATCACTTGCATTTTAAGCATTTTCAACTGTGTGTTTCGATTTTTATAAATTTCCAAAGAAAATCTCTTATAGTTAAATACGATTAATTTAAAAGAGCAAATTTATTTCAGTTGCACTCAAATCATTAATAAAACTTGTAACAAAATATAATGGTTAATAATGCATAAGCGATAATTAAATTTGAGTATCGAGATTTAGAAAAGACTTTAAAAACTCTGAATGGTCTTTTAGAATTTATACATTTAGAAAATATATATTTCTTTCTTCTCTCCAAGAAGTTTGCTTTATAATATCTATTCATTTTTACGATTCTTTATTTAAAAATATATATATATATTTATATTCTTTCGCATTTATGATTTCATGTGAAAAAAAATCCATGTGTAAATTCAAAGAATAAAATGTTATAACATGATTGCAAATGAATAAAATATATAATTTTAATAAACTCATTTCTATAATATCAAAACTGCATTGGGAAATATTTTGACTATCAATATTTTTTAATTAATCATGTATGATTTCATATTTTTTTCTTTAACTGATTTCCATTTATGATGGATCGTGTATTATGCCTATGCGTATCGTATATTTGCAAAATGATAATTTGTTTTTAATCATATAAAAAGAGGGACCAATTACTTTTGCCTATTCTGAAAGAAAACGTTCTGAAAGTACCTAGTATCTCAAAGAGACTTTTTGTTTGAAATTATGAAAACTGTTAAAAATCTTTACTAAAAATATCAATTAATTCTTCTTATATTTCAGTTTTGATGAATTAAAATAATAAGGATACATAATTATAGTCATGCACTGACTGAAGAAAAATCATAGCGTAGAATTCTTTATTACTGATTCCTATATTATATTTAACAGTTAATACTAAATATATATCATTTTCGAACCATAGATATTCAATCGTGCTTTCTATAGCTTTGTGAATAGCTCATAGCTTACAACAGCAAGCTAGGCCTACCAAATACAGAGCATGAGATGGATATTCGGTCTTTCTTTCTATCGCTTTTGGAACAGCTCATAGCGTACAACATCAAGCTGGGCCTACCAAATGCAGATAATGAGATTCGAACCATGGATATTCGGTCTTGCTTTCTATGCAGATGCTGATCTCACGAATTTTTTAATCCCAGGATTATTGTTGCATATTCGTTTTAATTGACAGTGACAATACGATGAAAAAAAGTCATGTTTATGCTGAAATAATTGTTTACATGTGAAAAATCGTCATTCAACAAGTCTAGGCTTTAATTCAGACTACACATAATTAATTCGCTTGCTTTTAAATCACATCGAATGAATTAAATAATTTAGAATTTATTGTGCAATCAACATTCTATGAATCAGCTAGTTAAATTTGTATTTGACAGGATTATTAGTCGAGTAATGCCTCCATCCTTCATTATCGAATGGTTTCGCCTGGTATTGAAGATGTTCACAGTGTATTTTCAACAGTACTAAGTGACTTTTAGCAATTAAACAGGAAAAGTAAAAATTCCTTCAAATGGCGTATTGCCAGCTTATAATTTGAGGTCTCCAGAGCTGAGAAAAATATTGGTTTACACTTCCGCAAAAGAATATATAGTAGAAAGTATAGCGTCATGACAAAATTTTGGTGTGAATATAATTATGGAAGTGTAGGATGCGATAGATCACAAGTTAAATCCCTCAAAATTAATACATGATCTTAACTAAAATTTTCTTATTAATATCATAAAATAGTATTATTCTTACTATCAAAAAGTCTATTTAATCATATCAAAACTCCTAAACATCCTATTTAATTTTTGTGCTAATGATATGGATCTTAAACTGATATTATTCTACATTTGTGCTGTTTATTTTGTTATGGTATGCTATTTTTAAAACATTTATGAAAATAATTCCTGATGAAAAATCGCTTCCTTATCATGTATCTCTTGACTCGAATTTTTTTTCAAAAGTAAGTTTCAAATCAAGTAATTCCACAGATATTTATTAAAATTAAATACGTAACTTAAAAATCAAATTCTAAGCGGTAAAATTATAGCTTAAAAATTCAGCCGCAAAACTTATTTAATTCTAACAAATTAATTTCAATTAGTAATTCTTGGAAATGTCGTAGGACCTCAAAGGGAAAATTAATCTTCATATCAAGAGGGAAATTTTAGTTTAAATTCATTCATATTTTTCCCAGGTTACGCCTGTACTTAATTTTCTCTGCTTTAGGTCTTCCTCTTATTTTCCATTCTTTTTACCGAAATTTCCAAAAAACTTTTCTGTCTATTTCCAGGTGAACTAAAAGAGGTAAGTTCATGTATGATATTCATAAAGTGACACATAATCTGCTAATTCAATAACACATTATTCTAAATCTATTATACTCCGCAATGTTAGTATCATCGCTGAAAAGAGAGACTTACAGACATTCGTAATGGATACTAAATGAATTCAGATCAGTCAACTCCATTCTTGGTGATAAATTTGGCAACGAATTTTGTGAATTTGTCATAAAAAGACAGGTTCAAGAAAATACAATAATTATGAAGATGTGTTTAGGAAGAGCAGAGATCCGAAGATCCTTCAATAAATATTCATAACTTGCTGGGAGACAATAAAAGGTGACGCATTGATAAGATATTGAATTTTCTTTCCGGAGTACAGAGCACTGTGAGCTTTCTAGCTGTGCAATAAAGCTTTTTAGTGGTTTAGTGAATTAATTTTGTTTGCTTTTAGTGAATGTAATTTAGTAATGATGCCTTTTGGTGATTTAGTGAATTACTTTTGTTGGGAGATTCTACAAGTTCAATTCTTTGGATACAACTGGACGTTTTTACTGCATGTGCTTCGTGTTTTTTGTGGAATAAAGCATCGTTATTCACTAATAACCTTGTTAGACTTCTTGCCTCTTCCAGCTACCAGCCAAATTCAAACAAAATATTCTTTACCATTTAATTGCTGATTTAAATATCCGTATTTAAAACTTTCAAGCAACAAATTGAGAAAGTTAATAGTGTGTGTAAAAAATATTTGTTCAGACAAATTTTTTTTTGAAATGAGATCTTAACAAAGATAGGCTGACTTATTGGAAATTTCAAGAAAAAGTGCTTCAACGAAATTCTAAAGTTTCTACTTTGTTTAATGTAGTTACTTTCGCTTTGTTTAATGTAGTAAAATTTCAAGTTTGTTTAATATTACTTTTTACTTTTGAATTTAACCGATGTTTTTCCTCCAGAAATTGAGCCATATTTTTACTTCACAAGATTTTATCATACATTGCAATAAAAAAAAATTAAAATGCATTTTTTGGAAATTCTCTCAAATGTTTCCATACATAAAGACAAAGTTAATATAAATCATTTTCATCTCAATGCTTTATTTTTTTTCCTTTTACAATCAGAAAAATGCACTCACATATTGGTATATCTTCTCTAGAGTGCTATTTTACTGAATCAGGTATAATATTTGGAAATAATCGATTCATTTGTGAAAATAACCATTTTTTTCCAATTGTACTTCTTTAATGGTATCATGATACACTCTTCAATTTAAAAGAAGTTCGATTCAAAGAGATAGCTAAAAAGATTCTTCTTATTTGATGTAATTTAAGTTGCTAATGTTACACTTTTAAATGCCTTAATAAATGATCATTTAAAATATCTTTGCAAAAAAATTCTATAATTACTTAAAAAATCAGAGACTTAATTACTCATTAGTTTTTTGAGAGTTTATTCATTTACAGTTTCATGCTGATTTTACTCCATAAGCTCACTGATGCAAGTGAACCATATGTTTCCACAAGATATGATGCGAAAAAACTCCAAGAGGTTAGAGGAAAAGAAAAAGTCTTTAGTTTCAAGTTAATAACTCCACTTATGTAATTCCTTCATGCATGAATAAAATTTGTAAATATTTTCTGCTTTCCATTTAAAAGTTCACTAATGCATGAAATATTTGAGATATAAATTGGTCTGAAAAATAATCCAAAAGTATATTGAAATCCAATAAATAAAAAAAGGCAATATAAAGTCACTGAATCACTTAAAATATGCTTATACTATTTGAATAAAAATGACAAAAATAGATTTGTTATGTATTTTTTTAAAATTTAATTGCATACTTACATGTGTCATGTTTAATTAGTTGTTTAATATTAGCAAACATCAGCAGCCAGCATAACTTAATTGAAAACATTTTTCTTTATATATTTGTGAATCGAAGGGGATTACATTTTTAAACAAAAGGGAATGATCTGGAATGAATGGAACCCCGTGGTTTTTTTCTCCTATACCCGCTAGTAAATGTGTTAGTGCATTAGTATCCATATTCTACTGCAGGACAAATATTAAGATAGGACCTAATAACATGCTATTGGCAATTAATCTTTGGGATGTATTTGAATAGAAAATTAAATGCTCATTTTAGATATGCTTTTTCCAGCTACAAGCAAATTAAAAGAAATACTAATATCATGTATTTAAATTATTGCACTTTTATTCAATAATTTAAATACAAGAAAGCAATTTTTATGCATGATTTATAGCGTTAACATGGTTGTGAAAGAATAAACTGACAAACGATTAATTATTTGACAAGTGTGACTCAAAATTTGATAAAAATTTACAATGTATTTAAATACCAAAACTATGAACCAAATTTCATTTATTTAAGCTGTTATATTTCTGAATCATCACGTTGATATCCATCCTAAACGACCGACCGTCCCCTGCAGGATTCTGTTCCATATTTGATACATATCTACACCTTAAATGGTAAATCAAATTTCATCAATCTAGCTCTCTTTGTTTTCTAATTATCAAGTTCATTTGTACTTGGAAAACCGGGCAGACAGACTTCCATCGAATGTATTTGTTCAAAATTGATAGAAATATAAAAATTTGGTTTAGAGTTTATATGTCATTTTTTTTTCCTCTCGTAAGGCATTTGAGATATCTTGTTCATATGGATAGATAAATAATTCAAGCATGGTCTTCCGAAATTACTCTCAAATAAATGTCTTTCCCCTTCTTCCGAGTGTAAAATTGCGAATCTTCTGTTAAAGTCGCAAATAATGATCATGGCATTGGTGAGTTATAGTAATGAACATCGATATTTAATGTCAATCTAGCATTTTTACTGAATCCATTGCGATAATATATATTTTGAACATCTTTTTCCTAACCAATTTACAACAAATTCTGACAGAAAATTAGAATTATCGGTAGAAGATAACATATTTAATTTTATTGATATAAATTAATGCAATTATGAATTTACATAGAATTTATTTTTATGCCTGATAAAGTGCAGATAGACCATTAATAGTTTGATAAATTTAATTCGATATGAGGTAAATATCTATATTTTAGATACTAAACCTGTGCGCCTAAATTTTATTTTCATAGCTGTTTGTGTTTTGTAATTATCGAGCTCAATAATCGAACAGTCAGATAAACATGCTTCCTATGAATGGATATCGTTCAAAAAATGTGATACAAAAGTTCAGACTGAATACTTATAAGTAGTATAATATAAAATATTCGTAAAATTTCTTATAAAGATTTTAATCAATTTTTTTCTTATAAGAATGTTTTTTTCATTACAGATATTTAAAAGTTGCATTATGTTTAAATCATGTTGCTCCTTCAAATTTTTTCGGTAGTGAAAATCATTATATCAGTTGATTATCAGATTTTGTCATGCGATATGAAAGCACTAAAGGACAAAAAACCCCATTATCTTTGCATAGCTGAAGATAACTTTGTTTGAAATTAGATGATATATTAGCTTTAATAAGTTCTAATAATCTCTAATCTCAAAGAATAATCAATTTATTTTTGAAATAATTTTTCTCAATTGTGATTAATAGAGAAATTGCGATATTTTGTAGATTTTATTTAACCTGATTGGCTTCCTGTTTTAAAAAAAATGCAAAAGGTTTTTATAATTTTTATTTATTTTATAAAATCTGCATGTTTTTATTTTTATTTGAAATTTTCACTAATCGATATGCTTAATTTTTTAAAAAAATAATGTTCAATTGTTTTTTCTGGAAGGAATTAAATTATTTTTATGCTTTTGGATTTAATTAAAAATTAATTTGTTTAGTTTAATATGATTTTAATTTTGCATAAGGCACAACTAAGAATAAATTTTTAAAAAATGATTTTAATTCTTCGCATTTTTGAGAAAATGTATTGTTACAAAACACTAAAAAATATAAAACCATTAAAATAGGAACAATTTTCAAATATGATAAAATAGTATATAATTATACTTTTTTGTTAAATTCATTAGCAAAGCTCAGCGTAGGTGCATGGATGATAATTCTAGCGATAAGTGGGTAGTTTTCTAGTTACAAACTATACCTCATACTTTTACTAATATTATTCTAAATATGTAAGATCATTTTTATAAATCGACTTACGATGTATGCATTTTTTTGCCCTATGATTTACAATCATTTTTATAATTCGAAAAATATATATGTCATTTCTCATGTATAAAAATCTCAATATGGAATTTATTTACCATATATAATTAAGAATTTAACAGAATTCTGAATAAAATTGTTTAATTATGTCTGGTACGCATTATCTTCTGTTATGCATTATGCAATTAATCATTGTTTTCAAAGATATATCATTTCAAAAGTATAATGGTACTGACATTTAAATAAATTGTTAAGGCATTTAAATAATAGATCGTAGATCGCCGATTAACATTTCAGTTCATCTCTGCTAATCTTTTCTAATAATGAAGAAGAAAATTTGTGAGTGTTGGATCTCTACGAGCTAGATGATTTCACATAAAACTATCAAATTTGCTGTACATATATTATGAAGGTAGGAATTGTACAATTAAGCGTAATGTTTTCAAAATGTTAATTAATTAAAAATTAAGCTGAGTCTTGGCATTTCTCAGCAATAATATCTGTGAATATTACTGAACAAACAATACCCGTCATTTTAAAATTTCAAAGAAATGCCTTTTTAATGATACTGATATAATTATACTACAGTTTCTTACTGAGTTTGGGTAATTTAACAAAATATTTTTACCCTAATTTCTAATAATAGATTTCATTTTTGGCATACGATTCAAACTTTTTTCATTGTTCCATCAAATATTTAATCGCGCGGATTTTCTTCCATTGCTGAGAGTTAAAGAAGAGGCGTTCTATTTGATATTTATATATCTAGTAAGACAAATGCAAACTTTTAATTACAATATCGTGAAATTAGAAAATAAATAATTTAATAATTTATAATTAATTTATAATTAAATAATAAATAATTTATTTTAATAGCGCTATAATATCAAGAAGTAAAAGATGTTGCAACAATAAGCAGATCATATGGAAGACAATTGAAATAACAGAGTTTTAATTATTGATAACTTAGTGGAACCACATTTTTTATGTTATATCTAAACCCTTTTACTGAAATTAAATGTAGGCATTAATATTGGTGAACCAACTGGTCACCAAAAACTACTAGTTATTAAATTAATTATTAAGGATAGTAAATTATAATATATTAAGGAATTGAATAGGTAGAATTCTTGGAAAAGCGTTGTAGTTTGGAATCATATAAATAGAATCTGTTGGGAATTATTGTAATCGAGTCTTGAATTTATGAATTAGGTTTACTGCATTCTTTTTAGTCCATGTCTTGTCACATGAATTAGGTTTACGTGATTTCTCGTTAATCCATGTCTTGCCAAATGAATTAAGTTATTGTTATTTTTTTCCAAAACATCTGCAAAATTGTGGGAAAGACAGATATCCTTTATTTGTATTGTTCATAAATACTATATGTATCATTGTGTTTTTCAGACTATATGCATCATTGTGTTTTTTTATTTGTTTTAAATGCTTGATTCATAAATTTAGAAATTCCAGTTTTAGATACCAAATTGTTAACTAGGTTTTTTAAGACAATGTGGGAAATAAATTCTAAAATAATTCAGTAAAGTGATCAGATTACGAAAAAGATATCTGAGACAGGAAACCATTTCCAAAATTTCATACGACATTAATGGAACTTAATGCCTTTGAAGCTTTTGAATATGACTGAATTGCTATGATGATAAACTTATGGTTTTCTAATACCAGCTCTGAGTACTTCAATCAATCTATTTCAGTTCTAATTCTCATGCAGAATAATATGTAATTAAAGAAAAATATGTAATTTGGATTTCATGAAACATCATATGCATATGAGTGAGTGTGACAAAAAATTACAAAAAATATATTTCACCTGTCAACTACTTTGAATTCAAAATAATTAAACTTTAATAGAATGTTGTAATCCATAAGAAATATCTGTAAGTAAATTTCAAATTATTTTAAAATGTATCCATGGTTTTTAAATTTTTTTAAATAAATATGTGTAAATTTTATCATCCAGTTTATCATACACATAGACAAATGAGTGTAGCAAATGTCCGTTTACTCAATTTAATTGTTAGAAAAGTTTGCATCTGGAATACAAGATACCTACTCACGAGGGGTAATCAAATTTTCACTGGATGAATGCGATCAGAGGTTGTATAATCAATCAAACTTCTGATATATTAAAGAGAAAATACTGACATCAATTACAGGGCTTAGTTTGATTAATTCTTATTACAAGCAAGCAATTTTCTCATGAGAGTTAGATTAACTTCCACCTATTACTAAACTTCTAGTAACATCCTGTTGATGAATTACAAAATTAATCACATTAGTTGTTTACCTTTCAGAAAGGTTACTTCAAATTTAGGATGAAGTTTAAATAGAGGATTTATCCTACAGCTCATGATATTTTAATGAGAAATATGGTTCCAAGTAAGATGCTTCAGCATAGCACATCACTCAAATTATATTTAATTAACTTTAAAATGATAATTAAAGCTAGAATGAGGTAATTTTCTTAGTTTCAGTTACAGGTAGACATATAAAAAGAGAATTATATTATAAATATTTTTTCTAACATATAGCAAAATTGTGCATTTCCGAATGTTGTGTTTTCTTTTCTTTAATAATGATATATCGATTTTAAAGGGCCGTTGCCTTCCTTCCTTCAGTTTATTAAATATTTAATATCAAATTTTTTTAAAGCTACATTGCACTAAGACTTTAGAATCTTGAAACAAAAAGAATTTATCATAAAATCATGTTATAAAAAAATTAGGAACGGTTTTGTTCTTTTTTTTTCATAATGTATAGCAATATTCCAAACTGTATTTTATTACGGATATCCGGTAGTCATTAAATTACCCAAAAATTAGTTGAACCCGAAAGGAACTGAGTTAAATAAGTCATATTATTTTGAACATAATCAAAAACATTTTTGATGATAGAAAACTATATATATATTTTTCTCTAAAGCATGATATTTCCGTAATTATTACAAAATTTATTTGTGAGATTGATTCAATTTCATACGCATAAAAATTGCAAAGAATGCATATGTTTGGAAATAAATCTTGTGCACTTAAAGCAAATTTCATTAAAAGCAGATAATTAATTAAAAAAAATATTTTTATCAACTTAAGACTGTGAATACAACAAATAACCTTATCGATAAAAAAAATTGAAAAGTCATAAAAGTTCATAAAATATAAATCAGTAATTCAATCTAAATGAATATTTAATACGAGTTATTGAACTGACAAAAGCACAATCATTAAATCATTATTTTAGCCTAAATAAATCTTGTTTAGATTGATAGATTGATGTTTTATGATGAAAATAAATTAGAGATATTTCATAAGGAATCGCATTGTTTTGAAAACGTGATTATCAGCAGAATATAGCATCTTACGTTCAAAATCAATCTTCGTTCTTCCTTACCAAACCAACATGACGACATTCGACATTATATTTGATATAGAACATATATTTATGGAACGTTATTTGAATCCTGTTTATAGTTCATAAATTTGTTACCAAGGTCCAAAGTTTTTCTGCCTATATAACTATTTGAAAATATAATTAAAATCAAAAACTTCTTAAAGAAATGTAAAATTCTACCAATAGTTCAGAATTTCAAAAACAAATAAATAAAACAATGTCATCTTTTCCTAAAGGATCATAAATAAAAGACCCCATCTTCATACTAAGCTATGATTCATTTTATTTTTCAGAAAGAGTTTTTCTGTTTGACTTGGCTTGCACTCCAGGCTTATGCCTTAGGATACGTACATAAAAATGTCAAAGACAAAAGTGGGTCTTTGAGTTTTGTGAAATGAAGAGAGGAAAAACGTAGTTTCGTCGACTCCAGGGAGTTCAACCGGCAACAAATATCTGATAAACTTTAGGATTTTACTTCAAAACTCCGCAGAGAGATTTTACAGAATCTAGAGGATTGCCAGGTTTAGTTCAAAGATTTCGAAGGCCTGAAACGTGAAGATTATAAAGAACTTTGAAAATAAATATTGTTGACGTAGTAAGAAGGATTTTTCTTTGTGAGCAACGGTAAAGCAAAGGAATAGTCAACGATTTTAAAAAATAAAATAAAATAATGCAAAAGGTTTGCTGTGATGTCCCTACTTCATGAAATTATATTATTTATTGTAGGAAACAAACTCTGTTTAAAAACTATATAATAATTTCTTAAAATTTCGAAAGAATGAATATCATACAGTTTTATTCATGACTTTAAAATTGTAATGATTTTATTATTTGCTTCAAAATTGAATGAAAATCATTAAAGTATGGCATGACTTTAAAAGAAAAGCTTGTTACAAATAAAATATAGTGGTCATATATTTTTTCAGTAAATAAAATAAAATTATTTTTATTTCTAATATACAATACGTTGTTGTCTTCATCTTCTTATCTATTAGGATTACCTGAGTCTTAAAATGAGGAATTTGCAGATTCATATACAGTCTCATTAAACTCAATTCTGAATTTATAAACTTTCTTATCGTCTTTGACCTTAGTATAAGGAAGGTACTGCAATGCATAATTAAGAAGTTCGCTATATAACAGACACATAGTTGAAATTCATGTATTATATTTAATTAATAATTCTTATTTAAAAGGTGCAAATTGGAAGAAAATACAGTTTATATTTTCATTTTCAACCAAATTGATTACATTATATAATTGTAAAATTGAGGTTCAATATAAGCAAACAAAAAATAATGATGGTTTTGTAAATAATAAATAACTGAAATTTGATTAAAAAGTTGTAATTGAATGAAAATTTTATTAAGATAAGATTAAATTTAGAACAGATAAGACAGATATAAGAAAATGCACAAAAATATTCAAAATATTTTTATTGATATAACGATATGCTGTATTTTGTAGCGTCTGTATGGCAGAAAATAATATGAAATAATAACTTTTGGGTCATTAAGTTTATGACGATGAATACATGGATTCAAAACTGTAAATAACATACATTCAGAAAAAATAAAATTAAAAAATTATTTTTCGGATTGAAGAAGATTTTTTCCACAACTAGTAAATACATCCCCATTCCATCAATTTGGCAAAGCAACTGATTATTTTGTACTCAAAGAAGAAAGTTGGTTAGTAAATTGTTCGAAATATGATGAAATATGTTAATGTGATTGCATTTTTAGAAATAAAGGCCGTTATCCCCTAATGCCATAATAGATGGCGCACTCGTTAAATGTGAAAAGACTTCAGAAATTGAAGAAGGATTTTAAAGGACCACTTATTAGAAATAGCTTTTTTAAATGAAGGCGTTGAATGATCGAAATTAAGTTGTGAAAAAAGGTTTGAGCAATACATTGCCTAAAAATAGTAGAAAATTTCAACTGTTATTACATTGCATAACCTTAACAGGCTGCTGAGATCCGTTCGCTGCCACACGGATAAATCTGATTCACCGCAACGCCGTGACAGAAACAATGGAGTGATTTAAGGTTGAGTCCTAAGGGCCATCACCAGCCACAGTACAACGTTTTCAGTGGTATGTAGGTCCCATCATCGATAGGAGGTAACTGACCCCCACCATTTCAATACCCACTCAGTTGGCGAGAACCAATTACCATGCCGGAAGCTACTCATCCTCATTTATGAGGTGCCCCTCCTTTAGGAGAATTATATTGTATAATAATAATAAGTATATTGTTAAAAGTAGTAAATAGTAAAGAAAATAGTTCAATCTGTTATGAAAGAAAAAAATTTAGTTCACTCGCATGCAATATACATTTGCTTAATAGCTTTCCGTGTGAAGTCATTCTCCGTCTTCGATGGTAATTAAAGTTACTTAAGAGAAAAATTCTGTAATAGGTAACTTTGAAATTTAAGTACTAAAGTTTCGAAACATACCATGGATGTCAGCCATGTAGATAACATATTTGATCACTGAAACATCGGTTCAAGACTTAATTTGCAACTTAGAAGTGATTACTTACAGGAATGTCTCTTTCAGCAAGACGTGAATGAAGGAATGCGGATCATTGTATTAGATGGGACCCTAATGAATGTCCAATAAAATTTGACTTCGTTAGTTGACCAATATGATCATTGACACTGTGAAATTTCCTTAAGGATATAAATAATCTCTAGGCCAAGTGTAAAATTTCTTTCTGGTGATATAGTGGGAGTGGGAACAATGATTTTTCCTATAGGGCTGTTGTAATGTTGCAATATCAATATTTCAATACTTTATTTGAATACAATTCATTTATAACTGAGTGTTGAATGTTAAACCTTTAAAGTGAATTATGCATGTAATGTTTGACCTAACCTTAGAGTATGGACTATATATTTATGAATAAAGTAAAAATGATTATTTTTTGCTGAACTGTAAAAGCTGAGGAGGTAGAAAGTAAAGAAGAGATGAAAACATAAATTGAAAGATCTCAAGAATAGAAGAACATATAATTTTACAAGTCTACATAAATTTAAAAAAATAAAAAAAATAAATGTAATGAATTATTCTATCTGTTTTAGAAGTAACGGAGCTGTTTTCAAGAAACAGAATTATCAATTATTTTTTTGCAAGTAATAAAAGAAAAATTCATTTGTGAATAAAAATAGTACACACTTATTTTAATACTGAACAAAGATCTTCTTAAATGAGAATGTTGAAGTAAATTTTTTAAATAATAGTAATAATGCTCGCATATCATAAAGATAATAAAAGAATCAAATTAAAATATATTTAAATTGCTATGCTTATTAAATAGCATTAGAGTGCAACCAATTCTTGTTTGTTGAATCAAAAACAAATTTTATATTAATTGAACTTGATCATATTCTTTAATTCAATGACATTTACCTAAATTGTGTAGAAATTTAAAAATGCTTCTTATTCCTGTGCATTTTATTAAAAGTCGAACAGTCTTTATCAAATACAAAAGGTGCAATACGTTTCTGTCCCAGTTGTTTAATATTGAGACTGAAAATGCATTATTTTATATATAAACTAAATGAGAAAGAAAATTCTTGTACTAAAAAAAAAAACTATTTCAAAATTCTTATACTACTAAAAAATTTCAGGAATTTAGAGTTTGTTTCAAGACTGTTTAAATCGAGAATATAATACTGAATTTATTTAGATATGTTATGTTAAATGTAACGAATTATATATTTGTGTATTTTACTAAACGAAACAACTAGAGAAAAATACTGCAAGTTGATTTGTATTCTAATACGGATGATTGCTTGGATCGGTTACACTAAAATGAATAAGAGATCATTTTTTATTTTCGCCATGTTAAATTATTTTTTGCCACAAAATTTGTTATTTTCTCATCCAAAAGACCTTTACTATTGATTGTATGAAAAACATAAACAATAAATACTTTTAAAGCATTTTCCAAGATTATTTTTGTGAAGATTCTAGAATTTTCACGCAAATTTATTTTAAAAAATCTAAATTTTTCGTAGTTTTGAAAATATTTGTTACCGATTAATTAAAAGACAAGCATATATTTTCCATCGTGGATGCATAAAATTTCGAATTCGTAAAATTTAAGATTTTTGCATTTTGATATCAAAGAAAATTTTCAAAATTTAAAATGGATTTAAATTTCACAGGTTTTGCATTTTATTGTCGTGCAATCACCTTTTCATGTCTGTTAAATGCTTTAGAATTTATTCAAAAAGAGAATAGAAAATTCTAAAAGAATTCTGAATTCTTCATACATAATTCATGTATTACAAATGCGTTTAAAGGGAATAAAATTCCTTTACAGAAAAAACTACATTTTAAATTAAGGGATTGCCCAAACTTCAAAATACAGTAAATTCAGTTTAGGAATTTTGAATTGACGTAAGTGTTTCCTCTATGTACAAAACAAGGAATAGAGCATTTATATAAGCGGTACTATTTATACTATTTCTTTTCAAATTCCATGTCGTTAAATCATATAATGTAATTGCTAAATTAATTATAAAGTATGTTAAAAGTAGATAACTAATTTAAAACAGATAAATGTATTTTAAAAATAACATTTTCAAAATATATCTCGTTTTATTCCAGATCTTAGTAATTTTATTTAATCATTTCTTGAACACTCTGCACTTTAATAGAAATAAAATGGACCAGAATATAAAATTTATAGATATATATTTAAAAAAAAATATTTTCTTTAATCATTAAATATAACATTTAAATCTTTTAAAAACGCGTTTATATAAAAGATTATGAAGGATAAATATTAACAAAACATATTTATATAGTGAAGGTTGACATTAAGCGTATAGTTTTAAATATGTTAATATTGCTTGAATTAATTAATTCCACCGATTAGAATTTTG
>JAPMOR010121928.1:25669-41449 GCA_026543865.1 Argiope aurantia | reverse complement strand
AAAAAACTAAAAATTATAAGATGCACATTTTTTATCATACTATTTGGAATAATTGGGATAGCATAGGCAATATTTTCTTTTAATTATTCAGTATTTTTCTTTGATTTCGATTAAATATTTGAGGTAGAAAAGAGGATGCACATTGTATGTATTATTTCGTTTAAAAATGCATCCTTTAATTCTTGGCAATTGTTGAAAAATTGGTAGAAATATTACTTTGATATGTACTATTGATGTGTTATCTAAAAATGTTTAAAAATTGCTCTTCATACGAAGACATTAAGATAAACATTTGTTAAAAGGCAAATAAAATATTAAGAACCACTCTTTATTACTATTTTTTAATCCTAAAATAGATTAAAAACTTCCGCTTTCTTTCGATGTATTGCAATATTAGATTTAACAGCTACCTAAAAAATTTCTAATTGAATATCTCTTATTTTATTTCAATAAAGCATAAATTAAATTATAACATTTTTCATAACATTTATCTTATTTAGACGGATTTTAACGAGATCTCTAATAAGAAGCACTAAGTTTATAGATATAGTACTATAAACTTATATTGCTATATAAATATACTAAACATTTTATAGATATAGTACTATAAACTTATATTGCTATATAAATATACTAAACATTTTATAGATATAGTACTATAAACTTATATTACTATATAAATATATTAAACATTTTATAGATATAGTACTATAAACTTATATTACTATATAAATATATTAAACATTTTATAGATATATAAAATATACGACTAAGAATTTTTATATATCTATTGAAAATCATTGAAAATTTTTCTTCAACCTGTAAGCAAGAATTGTATTGAATAGAATATTTATACGCTTATTAAAACTAGGCTGCTTGTTCTAGAATCTTCTTAATTAGATTAGCAAGGGATGGTCGCACTAGAAATGGTTGACGATTAAATTAAATGAGAGTAGAAGGTTTAATTAGATTTATCGGATGAGTCATAGGTATCTGGCTCTTAAAGTTCCTCAGTGAACGCAGAATTTCTGAAACCACTGTAACCATAGCAATATATTTAAAAATAATAAGAATAATCCTAAATATGCCTACAAATATATCATGACCTAGAAGAATTACATTACAAATAGTGATATATTCTATTGCTGCAAATGTTAAAGCATAAAATGCAATTTGAAATGAACAAAATTGCACAACATATCATGCATATTTAAATTAAAAAATAACAACAATGGATCTTAGCTGAATTACTTATTTTCAAAGAATTGCATAATATGTCAAGAAATAAGTAATTTATTATTGATATACTGTATTTGAGCAAGATATGCATAATCCTAAGCCTACGCAGATTTGATAGCTGCATTGCAGATTACCAATTTTCTCAAATTTTAATAGCAAGTAAATGTTATATAGTGCTTTAATTTTGAATGTATAATTTATATTTAACATAAAATATTTAATGAACTTTTATAACTTCCTTGGTAATCATAACAAATCTTTAATAAGCATTCCAAAAATGGATAAGAACTCTGACATCATAACACACAGAGAAGCCATTATTTTCTTTCGCTTTCACTCAGCAACTGCCTTATAGCTTCACATTATTCATAGAAATATTTCATTATATGGATGAAAACATAAGCTATTTTACACTTCTTATTCGACTGTTATTTTACATATGAAAATTTAAAGAATATCTTTAATGAAATATCAGATATGAACAAATATTTTGGCTATGTCTATGATATAGTATCAGAGTTAAGAAGCTTAATTGCTCTGTGAAATAAGCTTTTGAGCTTAGCTAAGAATTAAATTTAAAGCTCTGCAAATAAGGATGAATTAAAACCATTTACATTGATTTCTGTACATGAAACAGTGTGCAACAGTATGCAAAAATCATCGATGTAAACTTGTTCGTTCTGTTTCATAGCTGTACAGACGTTTTAAAATAAATAATACTTTCAGTATTTCATGTTTTATTTACTTTCATAACTTTGACAGTGTATTGGAAGTTAAGTTAGGAGTAATATGCTCACTGATTTTTGAAGTTACAAAATCCTGAAATCTAAACACAATAATGGAAGGCAAAGAAATATGTGTTTTTTCCTTTTTTTTCTTTGACTGAAAGTAAATATGTTTTTAATTTTCAAATACAAACAATAGATCGCTATGAAATAATGCGACAGAAAGCTTTTTATATCTAAAAACTTCATTGAATATTAATTTGATTTTTTCTTCTACAAATGTTTTAAAAATAATTAAGCTGAAGCATTCACTAATACAATGAAAACAATATTGAAATATTTTTTAAGAAAATTGTTCAATGGTTTTTATTCTACATTATATGATTTAAAAAAATGGCAGTCATTTTAAATTATTCAACTAGAAATGAATCCGTAATCATTAAATAAGGTAATATAGAAAATAAAATATTAAAGTAGCTCACATACACATAAAACATTAAAGTAGCTCTCAGAAAAATATTAAAGTAGAAAGAATTAGTGAGTAAAAAAATAACAAAATGATTTTTTTTTGTAATTATAAAAAAAAATTAAAATGCTTATTTTTTTAAAACCGGAATTCTGTAAAAAACATAAGATATTTAACCGTTTATTTTTTTAGGTCAGTCCAAATATATAAATTATTTGACAAGTTGTATATTAACGAAGGATATTTAAGCTGATTTTCGCGTTTTATGATCTATTTTGATTGTTTAAAAACACTCAAATTAAACGAAATGAAACATGAGTTTTCTATGTAATTATCGGAAGATATATTTCAATGCATGAAGAGTGTTTTTCAATTAATTTCAGATTTATCTTAGGCATGTCTTTGCTTTTATGAATATTGCAATTGATTTCCATCATTTTTAGCAAATAGTTTGTTTTGTTGAAACATGTCTAAAAAAATTATATATACATATTTTATTTGTCTATTATAGTGAATTCCAAGATTTATAAAGCAATATATTTTCCACTTTTCATTCATTTACTTACAAATATAGCTTGAAAGTAAAGAAATAGAACATTGAATATAAAAGTGTTAAAGTTTGAAGAATCATTTCATTTTTACATTCTGAGGGAGCTCCTACATTTAAAGTAGTAATAATATCTGAAAAATTATACCTCATAATTATATCATGGCGTGAACACAGGCATTTAACTATCTCTTTATGCGTCCCAAAAGAGTGAAGCTAAAATAATGCAACTAAACATATGCAGGGGGGTTAAAATTATATTGTCGGTACTCAAAGACATGTATTTTCGTTTCTGGTAAAGGGATCTGAGATAAATTCCATTTTTTTTTTTTTTACTTAGACGAGGGACCGATGTTTCCATGGAACAAAATAATTTGAAACTTTATTAGCAGATGGAGCTGTAATTAAATAAAAGGGAAGATACAGTTAAAAAATAAAGGAATAAGGATATATTTTATTTATTTACATATTTACACATATTACTGTATGCTCTATACGCATATCGTATTAATATGCTGAAAACGTGTAACTGTGTTTATCAACGAATGCATGCGTACTTTTGTAGGAATGAAGGAGATATGATGCTGGCTTTCAAGTCTGCTTCCTTAAGTCCACACCTTCGTTAAATCCGATATTTTAGAAACCTCTATAGGCACAAGTCGGTAGCTTCAGATTTGGTAACCTTGCAAGCCAGTCTAGAGACAAAATATGCAAAATGGCGCATGTTTATCAGAAAAAACAACTTAAATCACATTATTTCTGCTTCTTGCATTGACATTGTAGTGACCAAAAACACTGTTTGCTTTAACATTGGGGCACAACCATAACCCCTTTGCAGAATTGAAACTGTTTGTATACATTTGGCTACTTCATTTGATAAAACTGCGCAATTGGATTTATTTGTCTAATATCAATAATTAAGGAAAATACATTTCTTCTACTTTCACGTTTTGGGATAACTTGTATTAGCAAAATATAAATAAACATTCATTTTTATATTAAAATTGTATAGAATTTTTTCCTTGAAATAATAACATTTTCTTTAAAGTACATTGCATTTTTCAAGCTTAAATATCAATCGAAAAATTAAAATTAAAATATATATATAATGACATATATTGTATATATATAATGACAAATCTGATATATTCATATCATCCTAACCATTTAACCTCAATGTGTATAGCTTCTGAAATGTCATCATGGAACATTTTTAATATAAATTCTTATTTTTAGCTTCCCCAAACTTTCATACTTCTTGATACAAGAACAGACCAAAAGATAATTAAATCTTCTCTGCTACTTTTGTGGTGCATACATCAGTGAGTATAGGTTTCCGGGTACAGCGGGAAATCAGAGAAAGTTCTACCCAACAACTCTTTGGAAAGGAGGTGTTCAATCAAGGTGCATATCGATCGACAGCAAAGGCACGTAGACAAGAAAACCGCTTCCACTACCTCACTTTGGCATTTTCCATCCAGGCATGAAAAGTAATCATTCCTGGGGTCGCGTTTACCCGAAATTATTATCGGAAAGCAGGGGGAAATGCTCACTTAAGAGTCAGATGTATTTGCACTGCTTTGTACAGTTGGACGAAGGGATCAGGCGTTTGATATTTGCATGACTTTCAATGCTTTATAATAATAGGGAATGCATGATGTCTCAATCAATAGATGTCTCCAACGAATATCACTAAGTTATTTTTCATTGATGAATATAACTTTGGAGCCACTTCTAGACAGGTAGAAGACATGCTTACTGAGTGGAAGATTATTTGAAAGGAAAGAAATTATCAGAGAGTCAATATCAATATTATTGTTCTTTTATAAACTGAGTTTCTTATAATGTTGTTTAACGAACGATTGGCAACGAAATATTGTTGTCCAGTAAAGTATTCGGTTGTTGTTAATAATACGATTTTATTAAAAATGGGTTTCTCATTTTTTGTTGTTGTTGAGAAGAAAATATTGATATAGAAGTAGGTGCCTTTAGGTAAGAAGCAATCTTTAATGAAAAGTAATTGGCAATGGATTTTGCAGATAATGTCATTTTCTTCAAAATATTTATCGTTGTATAATTCATAGTTATTTTTTAAAGAGAAATAAAATTTCCATAATGGGAGAAAATGCCATTTACAATGAAAATCATAACCTCTTAGGCTTATTTCTAATTATTCCAGAGACTATGATGTAAATAGAAATAAATAGTGGCATTTTCAATGGTGTTTCTTGTTAATTTGGTTTAAAATAGAAAAAAAAATATTGGTCGGAGAGGACATTAAAAAGTTTCTATAAGTAATAATCCATAAGTTTCCATTTGATGTCATATAATACATTATTAAAATTACAAGAAAAAAATATTGGTTTCTATTACATAAAAATATAGGTTTATTTGGCTCCATTTGACGTATCAGTATGCAATGCATTTGTTTGGGCAAAGACATGCAGGACGTCCTGATAAGTCATAAAATTTACTGCTCTTACTTGCCTAAAAAATTAAATATGCTCCAAGTGCAAAATATTTTCAAATAAATGCATGCCCAAAGGGCTAAAATAGTAAAAATTGTTGGTAGGAGAGGTAATTAAAATGTTTCATTAAGTAATACCACTTCCTGTCATATAATACATTATTAAAATTACAAGAAAAAAATAGAGGTTTCTATTAAATTGAAGAGCTATTCTTAATTATGTGACAATGAGTTTTTCCAGGGGTAATTTGGAACACTACCTTATTATTCATGGGAAACTTCAAATGTAAAAACGGAATTCTCGCAATCATTATATCTTTCATGTTTGAGAAATATATAGTTTTACTGCTTACCTTGTAATGACCGATATAGAGTATGAATAATAGCATTTAAGAAAGTCGGAGTCTCACTTAGGAATCACTGATTACTACTAAACTCAATGTTACCAATTACCCCTAGTTGACTCTGCATTGCTTCTTACAATCCTTATATTGCAGTGAAATTATTTTGTTCTTAGACCCAGACTGGACAGAAAAACTTCCAGAAATATTTTCTATTATTCATCTGCATTAAAGCTAGATTATATTCTTTTATCGATTTCCATATAATATTTAAGGAATAAAATTGTTTAACTCGTTTTCTTGTTTTGGATGATTTAGAATATTTCTGAATAATGAAGCTTGCATAAAAATCATTTGGACCTGGAACGGAACTCTTCAAAATATTCTACTGAGCATTTTCAGACATAAAACCTTTAAATTTTGTATTGCAAGATTTAAGTTACATTACACTTACTGGATATCATTACAACCTAATCTCTTACAATTACTTTCTGTTAATCATTTTTTAAAAAGTATGGCGCATTAAGAAACAAAGAGATAAACAAGATCTTAACAAATAATTTTGCATGAAATTATATTGATTAATCCAGGTGAAATCGAGGTTGATACAAAAAGATCATGTAAGATAAATTCAAAGAATTTATTTTTCAATACATTGAAAAACAGTAGTTATAGAATGGAAATATTATGGTATTATTTGAGCATCCATCAGTTTCAATGAATTATAGGTGGATTAAATTGCAAACAGCAAATTAAGGTTATAATTTTTAGACAATTCTAAAGAAGCGATTTTTAAATTAGTAACTTCAATTTTTTTTAATGCAAGCATGAATTATTCTGCTAGTAAAGCTAACTTTCCGTTGTGTCCAAAAATATTTTGCTAGTTTATTTAAGATGTTTAAATAAATACTTTAGATTGATTTACTGATGAGAGAAAAAGACAGGAAACACATTTTATAAGAAGAATGCATCCACAGAAATTAATAAAACTCTGAATGAGTCTATTTAGTTGGTATAAACTTAAATACATGTATATGATCCTAAAAACATAAATTTATAGTTGCAAAGTGTGTTTACGATAATTCTCCAAAATGATCTTTTTGAAATGAAAATAAGTAAATAAAAATTCACGTGACACATAAAATCTCAAAATTTTTCAACTAAATTGCTGTAACACTTTTTTTTTTAAATTCTGAATGATGTGATTTTAAACAACACATTTTGTCATTTGAGATTCTTGCTTCGTTATTAATATGAAAAATGATTCTTAAAATAGAATTTGTATCTAAAAAAGACGCAAATGAAATGAAATTGCCATTTTAAACTGCCTATTCCTATTACAAAATGTCATTCCCAAATTCACGAAAAAATGTCATTTTATTCGTGAATAAAATTACATGCTCATTTATAATTCCATTTATAATATATATCAGCATAATGATCCGAAAATTGTAAAATAATAGTTATTTTCAATGTAATTTAAGTTTAATCGTAGTTTTAATTGCATTAAGCAATTTTCATTTGCTGGAAAAAAGTGTCTATAATTTATTTTAATCATTGCAGAACGATCCTAACGGATTAAATTGTGAGATTTCACATTCGAGAAATTTAAGGAAACATTTTCAGAGAGAAAACATAACTTTCTCATTAATTTTAAATCCTATAAAGAAAAGGAAAAAGCTTTCCATTAGCTTTCAGATCATAGTTACGAAACACCAAAGAAAACTTTTCTAGCTAAAAAGTATAAGCTGGAAGAGATAAGTCACAAAAGTAGCTTAATGAACGTTCGGAGAAGATCAAAGGATTTTTTTAGAGACACTTTTGTCTTAGCGAAAGTGTTTTATAATCTTATCAAATTCCGCCCCCTTTCCAAGACCCTAGCCAGCAATCGCTTTAAAACGCCCAAGTGAACACTAAACAGTATTTTAAAATATTAATAAAACATAAACAAATATGGGAATCAAAATGTTGAGGCAAGTAGCTTTTAGGAGGCATTAAAATTTAATAATTAAAATAAATTTTAATCACTTTGAAGTATATTGTATTTCACCTTATAGAATTATCTGTTTATAAATAATAAATTAATTAAAATACAGAATAAGTGAGAAAAAAGAGATTGACTTTAATTGGAAAATAATCTGTTTCTGTTATTTATAATTTATGAGTTCTCTATATAATAATAATGATACAACCATAATAGAATGCTTGATTGTTGGAAGTTATTGCTTCGGAAAAGCCTTATTTTAGAAAGAGTATTTTGAATAATTTTCAACAATTTTAATTTTCTTAATAACTTTTTTAATTTAATTTTAGGTTCAAGTTTGTAACGTGTTTCATATAAATTTTCCTACAATTTTTTCGAACTTAAAATTTAATTCTTCGTATATTATTATATTAGCAATTAGATAGTTTTACCTAAAAAATTCTACAAATGAAAGAATTTTTTTTAAATCTTTATAAAAAAAAGTTGGTTTTCTAATGCATTAAAGTTAGTTTTTCAAAAAGCATTCCCTGAAAATCATTTACCAAAGAAAAGGCATGTCGACCTTTCATGCTTCTAATATTATCTATTAATCAACCATTGTTTTAAAAATAAATATTTGAAAAAAAGCAATAAAATCATTTCAAATCAAAACACCATTTTATGCGAATAAAAATAATATTTTTCTAGGAAAATTATTATGGGTATTAAAATTATTTTAGTGCTCTTTTTCAGAGTGACGTATTCCCAGTGTTCAAAAATTATAAATGAAAATTCAAAAATATTATATTTTTTTATGTATAGAACCTTATAAAATGCATATTGATCCCTAATAATCTAAATTTTTTCCTGATTATAAGAGAGCTAATTTTGCGATATTCCTTTTCAATTTATATTTAATGAATTCGTTTAGATAAAATCAAATTTTATTGATTGTTTTTGACTGAAAAGTATTTTTTTAATGAAAATTAAATTTTGGAATCCGTATTTTATATATTCATTTAAAAATTTAACTAACATTAATTGATTTCATTATTTTAATAAATTGTTAATTAATAAATACTTTTTACTGTGTGAAATTAAAAAAAAACAGTTATCATATTAAACGATATATATATATATATATATATATATATATTGTTCTCTTGGATAATGCATATTTATCATTGTTACCATGAATAAAAAAATTAAAAATTAAAAGAAATTCATTTGAACATATTAACCTTTTATAATCAATGCTGTAAGAAGAAGTTAGTGGTAATCATTTTAATTCGATTTTTTTCAGTTCCTTCAAATTTAATTTGCCATATGTGAATTTGTTGCGAAGTTAGTATGATATAAAAAGAACTCATAGATGTTTAAGAATGGTAAGAATTTATTAACAAAGATGCCTTTTCTGTGTGTGAGATTATGATAATATCATGTGTAATAATTTCCGCTTCTTTCACTTCTTAAAATTAATTACTTTAAACTACTTGTATTCAAAGAAGAAAGCTCTATAATTTTCAAATTGGAGTCTCTCTCCTTTAATCTCAAAGCTCTATAATTTTCAATTGGCTTTGGAACTCGTTAGTGAAATCGAAATAAATGATTTAATTTTAATTAGAAAGCATTTTTAACGGCATTTTATTTCATGTGAAAAACTGTGATCAATTAGGTTTTATAAGTACTTAATTTTTTTTAAATTCAAATCTGGTTATTTTAGAATATGTGCTTATTTCCAAATATGTATTTTCTCAATTTATATATTATTTAAATGGTCTATAATTATTAATATGTATTAATAGCATTTAGGAGAAAAACTACAAATGAGTTTCTAAATATATTTTTATAAAAATACTAAAATATTATTTTTCGTAATTTTCAGATATTTTTTTTAATAACTTATGTATTTTTTTAATTATAACTAATAATTATAACTATTATACTGAAAAAATTATTTATAATGGAAACAATAGAGTTTTATAGATTACGACTTTCACACTTGAAAATGTTTGATTATTATTAAAAAAATTAATCTCTTTTGATATAGGCTCATTTAGCGCCAATATTACTATTGAGGAATTTTAATTAAATTCCTTCATCATTATTTTGACATTATTTCAACTTTTTTTTCTATGAATTAAAAATCAATTTTTAAAAGTATTGATGTAAAAAGCTATTAAAAGTAAAAATTTTTTAAAAAAATATTTATTTTCCTAGAAATTACATAATTTTTTGAGATAACATTTTTTCCTGAAACTAATTTAGTTATCTGAAATTGTGTGACTAATTCTACTAATTTCATTAAAATGTTTCTTAAAAAATGGTCAGTAAATATTGAAAATTGAATGAGAAACCTTTTTCAAAACTAGTAATTTTTAGAAATTCTTTTTAGATTTTTATTTTTGACCAAGAAAAATATTTTTTTTTAAATTTAAATTGCTGAACTGTTTGCATTCAACTACAGCAAATGAGGAAATTTTATTGAAATTATTGAAAAAATTGAATATCAAGTCCTTGTGAATTCTTGCATTTGTAAAAAAATAGTTTACTATCTTCACTATGAATAAAATAGTGAACCCTGCAGTTAATTCCATTGTTTTACTGGCTTCATATGGGAAAATAAGTAAAATGTTTTCTAGTAAAATGTCTTTCTTGTTAATGAAGAAACCATGTTAATTTCACAAGAAAAGACAACTGAATAAGGCTTTACTAACATAACTGTAGCTCCTATATTAGTATTATATAAAATATATAGTTATATATATGATATAACTATATATATATATATATATATATATATATATATATATATATATAAAGAGAGAGAGAGATTATATAATTATATAGATTCTTAATATATAAAATGTTCCCTGGAAAATCATTCATTTTCTCTCTCAGAATGGAAGTTGTCGGAAAGAAAATCACATTCATTTCAGTTCCATGGGGGTATTATTTCTCTATTAGATATACAGCAGTACCGAAATATCTCGTTCGAAAACATTGCTTTCAAGAAGAAAAATGCAAGTGAACAACATGTCTTCGAACAGCTGCCGAATCTCTGTAAGGATTGAGTTGATATACAATTCTTTCTTAAGGAAAAGTAAACATGTTTGATATTTTGAATCTGATCCTTTGCAACAGGCTCACACGTTGGAAGTTGAAAAGTGTGAAAAAGGAAGGTTGCTTCTATGTTTTGGGATTGAGTTTGTCCGAGAGACGAAGATAGTATTTTATATTTACTTTGACAACTGTAAAATAGATGTTTGGGTACGATGCACTTGGCATATGCATTGTAAAAGGGTTGACAAAATACATACTGTATCTTTAGAAATTGGAAGTTTAAATATAACAATTTCAGTTTTTTATTTATTAACTAAGTGACATTATTAAATTTCTTTATATCCAAATTTATTTACATTATAAAGCAATGTCAAAGTAGTTAAAAATTAAAATTTAATAGATAATCGAATAATATATAATGAAGAATATCTTTAACAGAAATACAGAGTGTAAAACACTCGAAAATGTTAAATTCTATTTCGAATAGGCAAATGTTTCCATGAAATAGTCCTTTCTTAAATTAAATGTGTACCTCTGAAAACGAATTAAAAGCTTAATTTTTAATATTACCTTTCATTAACTGGTAAAAAACCAGTTTTTATAATTTATAGCAGTTTTTCTTTGCCATTGTCATATGAATTCATAAAAATAATATTCCCTATTTATCTTTAAATATCACAATTGGATTTGACACGATTGATATAAAATTGAGGGAATTTCCTATATTTACACGCATCACTGCCTTTATTAAATAAGAACAGAATAAATTTTATACATAGGTATTTTCAAGCTAATTGCTTGACTTAATAAATTTCTTAAGTAGTTTGAATTAGAAGTGTACACCCACTAAACTGCATTACCAGAGTTATGTTTACTGTTTAACTCCAAATGATGAATTTGAATCTATGCTTTTAAGGAATTCCACGTAAATGATGAAAAGTATATTTTAATGTAATTGCAGTGATATTATAAATATTTACTGTTTAATTACAAAGTGCTCATGCACTTTGCTTAAAAGGACATTCGATTCTAAAATGAATATAATTAGAGAATTGGATCTGCTATTCCATCAGTGAAAACTAGTCATTCATCATTCGGACAAATATTCTTCTTATATTTCAAATGAATTTCTTAAGCAAATTTTTATCCTCAATGTTTCTTCAAACAAGCTTTCTATTTTTAAAAAGATATTTCATTTCAAACAATGAATTAAGAGAAACTGATTAAACAAATTGATTTTCGTTTCGAGCTGAACCTGGAATTTGATACTTTAGAACTTAAGGTATTCGTTGCTTAAAAGAAATTTAATAAATGCAGGGATATTTTGGAACAATTCGCTATAAATATTTGTCAATTGTTATAATGGTGAATGAAAATTGCTACTATGAAAATATACTATTGTATGAATGATTGCATTGTTCGTATATTGGCACAAATATCAATATATTTTTTAATGCATTGACCAAGTTAATTATATGATAACAAGTTAGAAAAAAAAAAAACATACAATATTTTAATTGCAAATTATTTTAACCAATAGGATTTGCAAAAGTTACGCACTACGTTATTTATGGGTCAACTTACATCTGAATATGCTTTTTGAAATAAGTCACACTATGAATAAAATTTTAAAATCTGTTTTTTTTTAATATTTTCAAAAATGTTACATATATTTATTTATAAAATATTTGGTTCATGGCATTACATGAATAAAAAGAATATTTATTATAAAAATTAAGCTTTATTTTTGATAATGTTCTATTTTTAATTAATATGAAATTGCGTCTTCAAAAATGACTCTGTTACATATATTAGATTAAACTGCAAGATAATTGTAGCTTTCAAAAGCTGAGAATCTCTTCTATACTTAACCCAGTGCCTTTCATTATATCAGGTTTTGAGAATCAAGTTTCTAATCAATAAATATTAAGCCTGTTTTAATCATCAAAATTACTTTCTGTTTATTTGTATATTTTTGATTACAACAACTAACCTTAATGATTTTGATGATAATGGATAAAGCTTTCCTTCGTAGACTTAGAATCGAAATAATTATCTATTGCTTCATCGTTCGCTCAATATATAAAAAGCTAATTTCCTCGCTATATATATATAACAAGTTGATTTGTGTGAGGATTGCAAACACGTAACAATCTAGCAACATCAAATTTAGCTCATGAAAAAGTATCAAAGTGGTGCACAAAGGAAGACATAAGTGTTATTTATATTATAATTAAATATTTTTCATTTATATCTTGGAAATGGAACTCGCCAATTCAAGCAATTTAGATGCTAAATATCCATGCTTGAAATATCATATACAGTGATAAGCAACTTCATTCATATTGTATACAATCAGTTCAATTTAGAATAGTAGTTATTATTGAATTTCAACAAGGAATAACGATTAAAGATTGGCGAAATACATTATTACGCAAAAGAACTTTAATTTGGAAATTAAAGTTATTGTTATTTAATACTAAACTAATCTATCATAAACAAAGCATCTAAATTTCTAAAATAGGCAAAATAGAAGAATCATGTAACTCACAATATCATATGCATTATATAATTCACAATATATTATCCTTTTAGTTCGTCATTATTTAGTGTAAACATGGGAATCATTTTCAAAATTAAATGTAATTGATAATATTCAATAGATTGCTTCATGGATTTAAATAATTTTGAAGAAGTTGTAATTTGTATTGATCAACGTGGTGTTTATGCAGTAAAAAATTGCTTTGCTTTTAATGCTTCAATGACTATGCAATTGCCTTAAGTAGAATTCATCGCCTAGTCATAATTCAATTTTGAATGTTTTCATATATTTACTTTTGAACATATGGTAAGATAATATTTATAAGAAGATAGTTTTGGCAGGATTGAATGATAACGAAAAGTTTTTTTTCTTCTTTTTTCAGTAACAAAGATAAAAGAATGTATTCTATCGTCCTTAAATAAAATCCAAAATTTCCAAAATCTAATTGAAACTGACTATGTGGAAAACAGTTGATATAATCTTTTCAATTTCAGTGCCACAGATATAAAAGATAATTTTTTTATCGTTTTTATTACCAATAACTGAGGCATAAAAGGTCAGTCAGTATGTGCGTCTTTTGAAATAAAAGTTTCAGTTTGAAGAATTACATTTGCAAAGAAGAGAAATGTAATTAAGAGAAAAAAAGAAAGACCTAATTAAAATAAAGGTTAAAATAAAGTTAAGAAGAAGCACATCATCAAAATAAGTATTATTTCCAATTAAAATTTACATTTTTTTTTCGAATCCATCCGAAATAACTTATCTAAATTAGTTACAGATTTCGATTCATCAATTTTAAATCGAAATTGATGAATCGAATTGGTAAATGAGATGCATTGGTAATGAGGCATTGGGTAAATGAGATGAGGAAGTTACAAGATTAAGTGTTTTCGAAAGACAACAATTAACAAATATAAGAATAATAATTAACAAATAAAAAATCAAATAAGATCTAGTATCATTTGAAAATAGCAAAGAAGCACAATAATTTCAACCTTTAAGGCATTCATTTATAAACTTGGCCTACCAGAGAGTAATTATATGCTTTTTAAATTAGATTTAAATCAAATGCGTATTCCGAGCATTAAAATAAATTCTTGAGGAAATATTCTGCATTTTTCATTTCTTTCCCATAATTTATTTTACTTTTTACTTAAAAATCAAGCTGTTTCTATCAATTAGGGGAACGTTTGCTTCTAAATATCAAAAGATAAAAATAGTTTCAAAAACTCCGAGGGGAATTCAGAATTGTTTTCATTTTACCCAAATCTGCAAGGAAAACATTCCAAACGATTTTTCCATTTTTAAGGAAAGAAATTCCTGAAAACGGCATTTCTAAAAGCTTTTAAAATTAATTTAGGGATACTTCATAAATATTTATTAAGATATTACTTAATATTCTTACAATATGTTAAATTGGCTATTATTATGAAAAGAAATTCTATCTTGCAGGAAGAAACTTTTTTTTTCGAACTGAGCATAAATATTTAAATTCTTGATAATATCTTGAAAACATTTAAAAAAGTAATTATTTAAGGCAAACCATGATAAGAAATGCATTACGATCTTTGAGGAAAATAATCAGGATTACGAGTATCCATCAGAGAATTAGAATATTAAATATATATATATATATTTCGAAATTTATTTTTTCAATTCCATTTGGAATAAAATTAAAATTGCAGATCAGCTTTTAATAGTTCTTGAAGGTCATTAAAAAATCCGAAATATATTTTAAATAGTTTTAAGATTATATTTAAATTGGTTTAAAATAAAGTTTTGTTCATATGAATGACATGAATCTATGTGTTTTTCTCCAAAAGTTTGCAAATTAAAATCCAGTATAAAATTTATACAATAAAGATTTTATCGGTTCGACATTTCCTTTCTGTTATTGTTGACAGACAAGTTGAAGAAAATAAAGGATATCTGATTTTATTTATCTGTGAAAGCGATATAAGACAATTCCGTGAAATTTGAAATGTTAGTCTTTGAGAAAACATGATTTTAATTTTGACACCTGAATAATAAATAAATATAAATATTAAAGATTAACAACGACAAATATAAACGGCATGACATTTTATGATATTGGGTGGCATTCTTAAATTCATATCCCTGTTCTATAAAATGAAGTGTTATATCATGCTGCTAATTTCGCGTATGTAATTACTATTCTTAATATATAAGAACAAATATTCTAATTTGTACTTTATATAGTTAATTAATATTCAATTTCACGTATTTAATTTTCTTCTGATGATAATAATTCTTTTGTTTTTTTAATCTTTAATAGGATTTTTACTTATTTCTTTATATGATTATTATCAAAATACTTAGATGGGTGAGATCCCGTCAGAGGCATTTTAAGTGAATTGGACGTTTAAATACATTTTTAAAATGACAATGTAAGATCTTAATGAATAT
>JAPMOR010121924.1:692518-740734 GCA_026543865.1 Argiope aurantia | reverse complement strand
TAGAAACTGGCCTGGCAGACTCTTGCTTTGGCCTAACAGGTTGCACGGGCCCAGAAACTGGCCTGGCAGACTCTTGCTTTGGTCTAGAAGGTTGCACGGGCACAGACTCTTGCTTTGGCCAAGTTGAAGAAACAAATGCTGCGGGAAAAGATGACAATAGAGGAAACTCTGAATCATCAAAAGAAAAACCGGAGTTGGAACACTGAGTCTTTACAATCTGTGAAAATAGAAAAAAAAAAAACAATTATAAATCATCCACTCCAGGCTTGCATGAATTTTTACTCATTGTGAAAAAAAAAAAAATGTTTTTATGCATACCTTTTTAGATGCTATATCTGCTGAAATGCATCCTGTTAAGGATGCAAGAAAACAACCTGCAAGCAGCTTATTACCCCATTTATTTAAATGCAAGCCATCTCTTGCAAGATAATTTTTCCAAGATAGCTGGTAAGAGCTGCAAAAGAAAAACGTTTGAAAATAACATAGTTCTTTGAGTGCACAGTTTATGGCTCGAATCTTATAGTTTAGTGTTTGTAAATAATACTCCGATTCCTTATACTCCTTTCTGTGGAAATCAAAATCTCTTGGAACAATACTCGAGAAAATTATTCTTGCACCTGGGTTATGAAGTAATACCTCAGTGGCCAAAACTCTATATTTTTTTATTACTTCAATAGTATCCAAAGATGCATTATTTGTGCCAACATGCACTAAGACCCAGTCATAATTTTTGTGTACAGAAATACTGCTAGCTAATCTTTCAATAGTTGCACCAGGATAGGAAACAATGTCCAAATGAAAGTCAAGTGATTGAACAGATATATACTTATGCAAGTATTTGATCATGGAATCGCCAATAAAGAGAGCCCTCATTGTAAAACAGTGAGATAAAATGGAATTCTTTCAAAAGCTAGTAATAGTAACAAAATTCTGCACAAACTGCCAAAAAAACACAGAGCAAAACAGAAAAAAATTATAAGATTCAATATACAGAAGATGTTCCAAGATTTTTAGTAGATACCACAAATAAATTTAAAACTATCAAGTTCAATATACCACTGAACAATGAGAAAATTGAAATAATACACAAATTAAATGTAAAAAAAACAATCAATTTCCCAAGTTAGCACTAACCTGGAAATTAAAATCTTTCAGATTATAGATAATAATAAGATCTAATTAATCTAAGGAAAAACAAATAGTAAAATTAAATATAAAAGTTTATAATATAAACTACAAGCACAAAGAAACTTTTTTGTTACCTAGCTAACCCTAATTAGTATGTTCAGTGATACTAATTCTAAATAAGTTAAGTAAAGTAAAAAAAACCCTAAATAATATGAATAAATAATGAAAGATAAATAAACAATATAGATTAAAAATATATAAATGAACAAAAAGAATTCTTATCTCCACATGCAAATAAAAGGTGTAAGAGATTCAATACACACGTCTCACGTACAGCAGAGCAAAAAGAAAAAGGATTAGTCACTAAATATTGCTAGATAAAGCCCGCGCTAAATGACCAGTATGACGTCAACAATGAGTAACGTCACATCCGATGAACTTTGGTTCATATCCGGTAGAATCAGGGGTACACATCCGGTGGCAACGACTTACTCCCATCTGTAAAATCCAACAGATGGTGCCTGCAGAATGAATGCCATTAGAAGATCTATTAGAAATTATCTTTATGAAATAGCATATTGTCAACTGCGAATACCAGAGCGGTGACTTCACACTTACGAACACTCTCCTATGAATAACTCTAATGTCAATGATGTGCGATTTCAAAGATACGGTAATTGGAAGAATAACAAATCCGTTCATTTTTCAACTCATTCACAGATTTATGGCTTTAGTTAGAGGGATGGCGGAAAGTATTTCCTGAGAACACAAGACAAGAATGTTTTGCGTTTCTAGCATTTCTTTTCTTTTCCTCGGAAGGGTCGGAGATCAGCCGATACCCCTTCTTTTATTTCAGAGGTGTCGTCTCAAACCTCTTAAGTTTCGACCTCGTAATGTCAATACAGAGAGTTGTTCCTTTGCGGTTTTAGGTTGAAGAAAATTCGAGACTCTTTATTCCTTTTCCGCTTAAAATATATTTGCCTATTGTATATTTTAAGATTTTACATTAATATCGTACATAAAATGGAAATCGACTGATTTCTGCGATGACTTTTTGCTACATTCATCTAAGAATGATCGATCTATATTAATTTTTAAGCATTATGATTAAAATATTTTTTTATTATTCAGTACCCAAGGTAAAAATATCAGTAGGGAGGAAACTTGAGATTCTTTTTGCTTGAATTTGTAGTTGTAGTTTTTGATAATTCTGTTCCATTTCTGCTGTTTTTGATAACGAAGCATTGTCTAGTAATGATAAAGTTTCATGGTGCATTGATCTCAATTATATATTAATAAAGTTTAAAAAAATATTTTATTTTATTTTTATTTTTTACGTATTATACAACAAAGAGGCCTTATATTCTTTTTTATTAAATATATTTTGGAAATAAGTCAAAAAAATTTTATCATTTAAATTTTTCTTATACAAAATACATACTTCTATGGATGTGATTTCATTGATCGTTGTAGAAGAAACTATTCATTTCTTCTACACAATTAGAAAGAATCATTAGATGAATGGATTATTCTAAGAATAATTAATTTTTTCCTTTTATAGGCTTTTTGTGTTCTTTTGAATATTTTGAAAAAATATAATTTTTTTAAATCTAAAATGTCTGTCTCAAATCTAATTTTTAAGGATGGATGGCGTAATATATTTATGCATTGCTATGAAATACGATTCTTTTAAAAAAGAATTTCTCCATTTCTTACATTGTTTAACATTTGCTACATTGTTTACTACTATTAAGTGTCACAAATTGGGCAAAGATAATGCTTTCCCTTCGTGCAGATTTTCCGCCCATTAGAAATGCTAATTAATTCCCAGGCACCGGAGTTTTCGCTTTGTGATAAGAATAAATCCTTCTTTTTTCCGATTTCTGAAAAAAATTGAAATTGCCTTGTAGTTTTAAAATGTAACAAATATGTGAAGGAATTGATAATCGTTTTCGAATTGTTTCATATAACATTGCATAACACTTACGTAAAAAAAATGATTATAATTTTTGCTTTGATAAGAAACTAGTTGTCAAATTAAATGTGTTCGATCCTTTGAATTTTTAAAATTTTTTTAAACTTATGAAAAACATTTTTATTACGTTGAATTGTAAAATTATTTCTCGAAATTACATTTAATTCCTGAAACAAAAATATATTTATATATATTTGTATAATTTTTATATGGGATGAATTTATTTCTTGTCCTGCTATTAAAATATTTGTATCTGTTTTTGTAACGTATTTTTAAAAATAATTAGAACTGATTTGATTTCATAGTATTGAAAAAATAGTATTATTGGAATATTTTATAACCCTTAAAGAAATTAATGAATTAAAATCTTAATTATTTACTCTGCGTTTTTATTATGTCACATTTCTTCATAGTATTCACTAAAATGGTACGAATACTATGCTTGCTTTTCGTAACCTCCAGAAAAATAAATTTTTTACTGTATTAAAATGTTTCCATTTTTTTCATTAATGGTCTTATGCTACTACACTATTTTGTAAGTTTACCATAGAAAGACTTTGGTGATACATAGATAGATAAATTGTGAACCCTTTTCACAATTTATCTATGGATTAAATTCACTGCTGTATTGCCATTAAATAAATGTATATATTCTTTTGTGTTCGTAAAATAAAGAAGTGAGTATGATTTTACAATAAAAAAATAACTAAGTAAGAATCTTATACGATGTACAACGGCATTAAACTTAAATTATAACAAACTAGCCGCTATACCTACATTTATTTACTTTCCTTGTACTGACTTATTGTTTGTTTGTTTGTAATTATGGCACTTGTAACGGACAAGCCCCGCCGTCAGAGACAGCCGAAGTACTGACTTATTCTATATGCAAGAAAAAGTAAAACCCATTTACTTTTAAGTCAATTTTTATATTTAATTCTTTATGGAGTTTTAAGAGCTCCCAAATATAACTAATTATTTATGGAAAGATTTCAGATAAATAATATTTTTAATCTCAAATTTGGCGCAAACATAAAATGATTGCTTGAAACTGATAACATACAACAGAACATAAATGAAATATTTAGTTTCGATGTTAATAATAGTTTTTAAGAGCCTAAATTTTACTTTTCAAAAATATGCATTGGTACATATTAAAAACTATGATTTTGATGTTAGTGTGATAAATTATTAATAATGTCAAGCTTATGAAGTGAAATAAAATGTTATTCAAACAACACCAACGAAAAAAAACAGGGAAAAGAATTTATATGAGAGTCAACTGGATACATTAACATTTTAAAAATGCTAAAATAAGAAATAAAAGTTTTCCAAACAGTTAAAAAAAATATGCAATAATTTTAAATGATGTTGTTTAATAGAAATTACTAGAGCAGCCGTCTTTGTCGACCATCTGATTCGCCGGGATTAATATTTGCTAATAGCAATTAAGCTTCAATGAAAACAAAAAAATTTTGCTGAAATCAAATAATTTTTTTAAAAATAAGAGTACAGAAAACAGAATCATTCAGCATTGAAGTCTTTTTTGCACTTCAGACTATTTTTTAAACATAATTTATGCAATTTCTCAAATAATTATTTGATACAAATGTCTCTGATTCATCATAAAATTCAGTTTTATTTTCAAATGAGTTTAAATGTCTCATTTTAAATCATTACATTATAAATTTTATTTTCGTTATGAAATATTGTTTAGACATTTTTATCGGCTATAAGTTTAGAATATAACATTTCAAAGCATTCCATTTGCACAAAATAATTTCCAAATGTCATATAAATCTAACTTATCATAAAAAAATTTTAATTTTGTTTTTAATCTCTCAAAATTTTTACTAAATAATATGCAAAATCCTAATATGACTTTCTACTATGCATTGTTATATGAAAGTAATTTCATTTCCCCCCCCCCCCTTCATTTTGAATTTCTTTATGAACAGTACGAAGTAGCAGAAATAATTCATATGCTAGAAAATTCACATCTCTGATTAAACTTATAAACAAAACCAAAAATGATAGAATTCGTAAATTTTATTGCAACAATAGCACCTTTAATTATATCACTGGTCTGAGGCGATTTCAGGTTTCCAACACATGTTCTCTGTGGGACTCCAAGTTCCTTGACAGTTATTGCTTATCAATCATTGACATGACGTTCCGTCAACTAATTCTGTTGAAATTCAGAAGGATAGAACTTGTTGGAAAACGCTCAGCTGATCAAACAAAACATTTGCCAGTAAAAAAATAATGAACTCAATATTTTGTGCTTTTTATGATAGCCATCAAGAATAATTTATTTTTGTGCTTAAGATATAAAAAAAGGTTTTTGTTAGGAAAAAAAAACACACACACACACACCTTTTTTTTCTTATTAATCGTTTATTGACATTATCTAAATTGGATATTTGAGGGGTAAGCATATTTTAAACGATACTCTTTTTCTGTTATTATATTAAATTATTGACTGATTTATTATTTTTGTTTGAATAGTTTTCAATTTTTAGGTATCTGCATAGGAACAACAAATATAAATAATATTAACGTATTTAACTCATCGGATCTTTTAAAGTTTTCTTAATACTATACAAAAACTTAATACCATATAAGAACCAAATCTGGGACATACTTATATTATTTAATTTATATATTAAATAAGAGTAATTTTATGTGCTATGCGAATCATATAATAGTATCTTATAAGGCTCAGCTAGATTTTTACACTCCTAATGAAAAAGATAAACTATAAATGTCATTTTTACGAATACCACTATAAAATTAAGTTTGAATCGAGGGAAAAAAATCACGCAGAAGGTTTTCTTTTTTGAAAATTATGTATATACACAGAGAATCACGGGGATCTTAAATGGATTACTTTGTTAATGAGTAAAATACACAAAGATAAAAGGCGAGTTACATAAATTACAATCTTTAAAACCATTATAATTATAATATTTATAATAGCGAAACAATGTATTAATTTTACTGTTACTTTTTTTTAATTCCTAAAAGTATATAATGTAGTGAGACACAAATATGTTCTATGTTCTATACGATTCCGATTTGTTAAAAACTTTCCATAAAGCATGGCTAAAAATTTTACAATAGACATTTAAAAAATGTAACATTTATTTTTATATATAAATAAAATATCCATAATTTTAATATATATATATATATATATATAATAAATATAATTTTATTTCATATATAAAAATATTAATTTGAAAGTATTTTAGTTTTGATAGTAAATATTTTATAATTAATGGAGTTATGTGATTTTTAATATACTTTGTGTGCGTTTCTTTTATTAAAACTTTCTCTGAAAAATTAAAATATAATTTCAATAAAAATAATACGTAGACAATACAATCAAGAATAAACATGATTGATAATCGAAATGCCTGGTTTTCAACAATTTATCTTATTTTACTTTCAAAAATCTTGATTTGATTTTTTAATTTTTTTAATTATCTTTAGACTGATTGAGACTCAGTAAACATTACGGGTAATTTCTTGAAATAACTTTTTTGAAAATTTATGAGTTCATATTTTCAAGTATAATGATTTCATTTCTCTTTTATATACCTCAAAATCACTTTGTAGAAGGGGAGAAGAAAAGCAGAAGAAACTTTATGTTAAATTGGTAATTTATTTAACTTCATTTCAATAAAAATTTTTAAAAAAATCAGTTTACTTCAAAAAGAATAAATAAATATTTTTAACGCGAACATTATAATTTTTTCTCGTTAAATTCCGAAATCCACGAAATTATAATAAACGAAGCATTTTTTTTACCACATTGCCAACCATAATATTGATATGTTAACAAAAGTATTGATATTAGTATATAAGTAATGGCAGAATTTAGATTTTCTGTCATATATTAAAAAAATATTTTTGGACGAATTTCTTCGGATTCTTCTCCAAGCTCTGATGTATTTTAATATCTATTGAATGAACTCTTTTGGCATTAGGGGATATCGGCCTTTATTGCTAAAATCAATCCCATTTCAATCAATCGGATGAATTGGAATCTTTTGGGATCAATCCCATAATGCCCATTTCAATCAATCTAGGATGAATTTCTGCGGAACACCCAAGATGTTTTTGAAAATCCACGAAGATAAATTTATCATTGGCAATCGATTTAAAATATTACTTTTATTTTTTAAAATAATGCAAATAAGCCATAAATCTGTTTTTAAAAAATTGGGCAACCATTTAGAGTAACAGAATTCTCGTGCTAACCAAGCACAGAAAATTTAATTATGCGAACATCAAAACATTTTAATCATGAAAAAATAGTAATTATGGTTTTTATATATATTTAAGAATACCACATATGAAATTTGTTTGGAGCACTGAATATCTGCAAAAATTCCTTAAAATATATATATATATATTTCTGTGGAGACAGGAGTGCGAAAGAAATCTTATTTTCGTACTATGAGATAAGCCATGTATTGCTTCCAGCAAGCTATCATTTTCCCAGTCTTTATCATGAGGATCGTGAGATTTCGGTTCTAACTTTTTGTGAAATGAGCCCTGTTCTTGGAACGGGCATCAGGGTGTAGGAGATGCATGATTGAATTCTTGTTTGAGAATTCAATCATGCATTGAATCTCGATCAGTTTATTGCACCCTAATCAAATGGACAGATAGTGTCGATTGTTACTTTCGATTGTGATCCAAGACCTGTTATCGAACTATCACCAGATCATATCAAAGATTTGAACCACACCCCTCTTTGAAAAGTATTGATCAGTGGTATTTGTGATTTTTTTATATTGGTCACGTAATAACTGCTCGTAAAATAATCATCAGCCTGAATGACGAGTTATTTATTTTATTATCTCTTACAATTATGTATCTTTTGGTAAATTTAATCTCTGGAAAAAAAATGTTTATTTTTATTTATAACATTCAAAACTACTGAATTAGTAAATTCTGTTACATATGATGACGATAAAAAATAGTACTTATTTCCATTAATAATCTTTAAAATCCAGAATTGTCAGTAGTTGTCCCTCAGTGCTGCTTGAACATTATTTTTATCAAAGATTCCAAAATTTTGAAAATAGCTTTTTGACTTTCTTTTTAATAACAGTTAAAAATTAATTTAAAAGCAATACATATAAATCTAAAATATGCAGGTAGTATATCAATGTTTAAACCTCCTCATAAGTTTCAATAACTATGTCATCCTTAAATCGTTTCACAGATATATACTAAAATAAAATAGAAACATTTTATTCTGAATTTGTGTTTGGAAATTTTCATTCCTATTACAAAAATGGAAGAGGAAATTTCTCAACTGAAATTTTGATATTTGGATTGTGTAAATATTACACTTTCTATAATTGATAACATAACCTCATACTACTGCTCAAATCTTCAGATCAAGATTGTTCTAAACATATTTCAAAATTTAAAAAATCTGATTCAGAATCTACACAGAGAACAGGATCGACGATGAATTCCAGCAAATATTGTAATTTAGTTTTTCTGATCTTGTAGTTTCTCTATATGAGAGACATTACTTTTCCTTAAAAAAAAAAAAAAGCATTATTTCTATAAATACTTATTCTTTCTTAATAAAGCATTTAAAAATGGAAAGATTTGTATTAGTTGGAATGGAAGATTTTTAAAAGGGGGAATAATTAATAGAAGTTAATGCAGAATAATTAATAAATATAGATAGTTACAGAGTAACAAAATTTAAAATAGAATTTCTTTCTTCTGTTGAAATTTCTTTTGATTTTTATTTTGTGAGAATTTGATGAGAACTGGGATCTAAAATTGAAGTGATATTAGTATACAAACTATTTATTATCTATACATTGTTTCAAAGTCAATTAAATCCATTACCAGTTATTAGACTTAATTAGTAAGCAACACAGCAAGTTACTGAAAAGTGAAGTCATTAGTAGAAACTGATTAAAATTCTGAAAGAATTTTAATTAGGTTACGAGATGGTGGTTGAATTAGTTAAAATTTTAATTGATGATGCAACCAACAATAATCAAGGTCAGATATATATAATAAATTTTAAAAAATGTGTTAATATAAATTTATTTACAACAAATTCCAAGAAAGCAAGCATATTTATTAAGTAACACAGAATAGGTAATAAAATAGTGAAATCCAATACGGTGTCTTTTAACTAGATTTAACATCTTTCTTTTTATCTTCAGTTTTGGCATCCTCTTTATCTTTTCTCTCTTTAACATCCTCTTTTTTGCTACTTTCTTTCCTCTCTGCATCTCTATTAGTAATTTTGTTATTGATGAGATTGTGCAGGGCGATAACAGAGCGTGAGAGAGAAGCCAAATACACAACAAGCATTTGGTCATTTGTTTTCACGTACATTGATTTCACAAACTCCCTCACACTTGCATCCGGCAGCAAATTGAAAATGTCTTGGAGTTGATAGATAATGGTATGATTCACTGGCAATGTACCAGATACCACCTAGAAATTATAATGGATTGAATTAACTAGCATGTTCACTGAAAGTAACCAAATTTACTAAGTGAAAAAAGTTATAATTAAAAAGTAAAGTAAAGATTGTTTAAAACAGAATATCAGATATGATGAATAAACATCTTTTCTACCTACATCCCATTTTAAAATAGATGTTCCCTATTTTGAAAAGAAATATCTTCTTTTTTTTAAAAATCTATATATATTAAGGCAATTTAATGCATCACATATTTATTTAACCATTAGATTTTAATTTTTTTCTTGGGAAGAAAACATGTGTGGTGGTAAGAAATTCTCTTTTTAGGTTAATTATATAAATCATTCATAGAAGAGGGAAATCATTCTTTTAAATTATTCTATAAGGTAATTTATTTTTTAACAATGATATAAAAAAGGAGTGTATGAAAAATTCATCAATTATTTAGATACCTATCGCTGAAAAAAAATTGAATGAAAGGTTCTAAAACTGGGTTGCCAGTCAAATCTGGGGGGAAAAAATCCATGTATTTTTCCTGTACATATATTCAAGTTACAAGAGAAATGTAAAATTAGCACTCTTGTGCTACTTATAATGCAATATGATTTTAAGAAGTGGAAAAAGGAGGAAAGAAAGCAACAATGTAACATTATTTGAAATAATAGCATATTAAAAGAATTTTCATATCTACATAAAAAAGGGCCTCTTTATTTATTATCGAGAATTCAGCAAAAACAAATTTTAAGGGGCAAAGAGATATATTACCTCTCATGCTCTTTAATTGTAAGCCATGCAAAATTAAGGACTGGTGAAATAAAATATTTTTGTTATCATGATATATATCATTTAGTAATTACTTAACAAAAAAAAAAAAAACATTATTATTTATTTATTTATTGCCAAACTATATACTTGGGCATCAATTTCTGCAGATTTCTCAGATATCAACTTCATGGAGCTACACCTTAACAAATGTTACGACATTTTTGCACGGCTTAACGTACATATTTGAGTTATTTTACTTTTAGTGAACATATGTGAAAATATTTCTGACATATCACTGAATGCATTCAAGGACATATGAGACAATAGCAAGCTTTAATGCCTATAAAAATTTGGTTTTAAATTATTGTTCTTGAACTAAAAATTTCAAAATCAGTTAATTTTCAGACATTAAAGTTGATGTTTTCAGACATGAAATATCACCTTCTCTTTTATTCCTTTAGATACAAAGTCTAACATTAATAATGACTTTTATTGAATTTACATGAAGATTGGTTTTCTCTTTTGGGTATAAGTGCTTTATTTTCCATATTACTTAAACTTATATATTTCTCACAAAGCAAGCAGTATGCAACAAATGGAATTTGAGGAACTTCTTGAACCCTTTCAGTAAAATCAGGATTCATTTTTTTTATCCTTACAATTCATATTAAATACAAAACGAAGAAAACTACAATGTCTAAAATATAAAAGTTCTACAAACACAACAATTTAATATATAGCAAATACAACTGAACCACATCTTTGGGACTAATTTTTTAGACCTATAAAGATGATATGGCTTAAAAAAAAAAAAAAGTCTTGAGCTTTTAATTTTCATACAAAGAAATATATAGAGGGGAAAAAATTCATTTGCATAATGAAAATCAAATGTGCTCCCCCAAAATTCAGAAATGGAATAAGAGAATACATTTAATAATTTTTAAATTTAATTTTTAAACAGTCACGGTCCTATTATTTTGTTAATAAAAAGAGAAATGCTACGAACTGCAAAGAACTGATTATTCTATTTTTTTAATACATTTTTCAAAAATGACTGAATTTTCGTTACTAATTAGTTAAAAATCATATTACAAAAAATTAATTACAAACCGCTTGGAAATTTCATAAATATATAATTTTAAACTCAGTTAAAGTTGGACCTACATTCCACAGTTTTATTAAAGAATTAAAAAAAAATTAATAGCATTTACAAACTTCAGCTTCTTAAATTTCTTTTTCAAGTATACAATTAAATATATAGCAGCAAAATTTTAAAAACTGATTATGTTAATGTATCTAATTATTAACAAATCATGAGTTTACTTTATTATTGTAAAAATTGACCAATTATAACAATTATATTATAATCAAGTTCTTCAACGACAGCAAAATTTAAAAACAGAAAATTACATTACTGAAAGGACATTTCTGAACTTATATTTCTCTCCAAAATTCTTGCCCAAAAATTATTATGGGTTTTTGTTTTACCAGAGAGCTTCTCACTCTGATGTATGCAGTAATGGTATTAAATGAAATAAAGTTTTATGAAGAGAAATATAAAAAAAAAGCATCTAAAATCTTTCTCAAAAATTGGACCTGAGGAACAAATAATATTAGCAGTTGAAAGTCATAATAAATCTTATTAAAAAATTTGCTTACCTGGTCTAAATAGTTCTTGATATCTGTGATCTGAGAATGAAGGCCTTTTAAACCTCTTAGCTGGTTGGTTATTCTTTGAGAAAGTGTACCCAAAGTTGTATCTTTTATATCCCTAAATTTGGAAAGTAAATGAATATATTTACACAAGGAATAATTTAAAAAATTTCAATTAAAAAATAGAATAATTTGATTATAGTTGGTTTATTTTTGGCATCAGTTTTCAATTTTATTCAATATCGAATGATATGTCATATTTTACTTTGTCACTGAATGCTATAACATCCATTTCCCTTATGATTCAAAATGACTTGAAGCCTATAATATTCAAATTTTTAAGACATATTATCATGCATTCAATATCACACCACTTTCATATTTTCAAAATATTATGGCTAAGTGCTGGCTTATTGGCTCATTGAGAATTTCCATTTTCTTCTACTTTGGTCTTATAGGTAAATGTATTAGTATATTATATTATATATAAAATTCTGAATCGAGATATGAAAAAAAAAATTACCAGAATGAGTCAATTATTAAATCAAAGTACAATGTGGAGTACAAGCAAGATGTATATAGTAATAAAGTAATTTTTTTTTTGTTTGTTTAAATGCGAAATTTATGAAACATAATGTTAAATGTTTTAGATTTTTTAAACATACTCACACACTTGTTATTTTTGATAGATATTTCTGCATCTGATAGACAAAAGATTAGAACAGTTTCTCAACTAATTTTAACTTTTTCGAAATAAATATCAAATCAATCAAATATTTGAGTTGAAAAAACAAATGGTGCAAAAGTAAATTACCTCAGCAGGTGTTCCACACCAACTTCCTCGGCTTCTTCTGCCCCTATTTCACTTGCTACATGTTCAAATGTTTTTGTTGTAGGTGTTCCATCCTAAATTTCAAATTTTCATCATTATTCTTCACATTTAATAATATATAATGTTATAACCTATTTCATATGTTTTTTTATATACATTCCATATATTTTTAAACAATAAATTTTATTTATAGCAATATATTTATTATCTTTAATAATAACACAAAACTTTTATTCAATTATTTATGTTTTTTGAAGAATAAATTTATATTGATGAAATTTTAATAAGAATCATTGTAGGTTGTAAAATATAATATAAATTATAAAATATAACATATAATATAAATTATAAAATATAACAACTTTTATGACACAATACATAAACATTTTATCATATTTTTAAAATATGGCAATAAATATGAAGTTCTAAAAATATATAGAGTTAATTATTGAATATCAATGATGATATATGATGAGAATTTCTTTCATTGTATTTCAAATGTAATTCAATAAAAATTAAGAAAAAATTAAATCTCACATCATGAACTTCCTCAACAGCAATATATGCTTCAGTGGGCAAACCAAGGTCTTTAGGCTTAGCTCCTATTATGACCAAAACCTAAAACATAAAAGTCATTGATTATAAATTAATCATAAGTAAAGAATACAAAATATTAAATAACTGAAAAACATATATATAATAAATCATAGCACAGTATTAATACAAATCAGCACCAATATTGCTAGTGAAGTAAAAATTCAAATTTAAATCAGAATCTAAACATTTATATATGAAGTTATTTATAACTATATAAAAAGATATAATGGAAATATCTTTTTCCAGCTTGCCATTCAGAACTGGTGAAAAAAAAATCATCCCTGTTTTCCCTTACATATATTCAAGATACAAGAAAACACATGAATAGTACTCATGTGCTAGTTATAATGCAATATGAACTTTATGGGGTGGGAAAAGCAAGGAAAGGAACAACAATTTAACATTATTCAGAATAATAGTATATTAAAAAAAGATTTATATTTACATGAAAAAAACAACAATTTCTCTTTATTTATTATCTAAAATTTAGCAAGATAAAATTTATATATTAAAGGGCGGGATATGTTAATTTGCATGCCCTTTAACAGTAAGTAACAGAAAATTAAGTAACAGAACATTGAAATAAAACACAAAATTTTTGGTTATCATGATGCAAATCAATTAATGATCACTTAATAAAAAAGCATTACAAAGTAAAATTACTTTTTTAAAATTCATTTTTACTAATTCATATATTTGGCCATAAATTTCAGCAGATTTTTCAACTATCAATTTCACGGAGCTGATCCTTATAGTTCTTTAACTAAAAGCTTTGAAATCGGTTTATTTTCGAACATTGAGATTTTCGGATTTGGCACACCATCTTTTCCTGTATTCCTTTTCAGTTCTAACTCATATAATACTAAGTACAACATCAATGTTGACTCTTCTGAACTGGCAGTCAGTCTTTATGTTTTACTTTTTTGGCATGACTAGTTAGTGCAAGCTTTCCAAATTACTTAGGCTTATTATCTTCTTACAAAGTGAGCAGTATGCAACAAACGGATTTTGAGGAATTTCTCGAACAAATTCACCAAAACCAGGATTGAAATTTTTAACCCACCCAATTCATATTAAATAGGGTTTTTGATCAACTCATTGTTAAAAAAAATATTCTCAAATCTACTTTGAATAAGCTGACAGTTTCTCAAATAATAAACAAACCATTCAATAAACTCAAATATGCTAGGCTAAACACCACCACAATGTGTCTCCAGACTGAATATTCCGGCCAGAAAATGTATTCTATTCTTTCATGCAATTACCTTAGTCTTGTGATGCTCATTAGCTGCAATTCTCGAAACTCATGGAAAAAGAACAACTGTTAGGTAAATCAAAACTAGAATTATCTATACAGAAATAAAAAAGGGGAGAGCTTCTGCATTACACAATCGTAAATGGTGTTTTGTTTCCGAAGCTATGACTACGATCTTTTATCCTTTCAATCTTTAGAAATCAACATTTTTTTAGATAAGAAAAAAATAAAATTCCCTGTATTTTCTTTCAATTTTCCCTGTTTACAAAGTATTCCTGCAGGCAATTGAAGAAATTTTATTTATTCCACTTCTTATCAATCCAAAACCTCTTTTTTTTACTGTCTTATTAAAAAATCTACAATTAAAATAATAATTGATAGAAATTTGAATTATTAGGGTAATTTTTAGTAAAGAGCTAAGTGGTTTACATAAATCAATTAGATTAGCATAAAATAAGTGCAATTAAGATTTCAATTGATTAATCAAATGTTTACCTACAGATAGTAGGGACTGCTATAACAAATTTTTTTTACTTTCGCTGATTCAGCATTACAGATGCAATATCAGTTTGATGTACATCTGTCTTTCTTTTAACCAAAAGAGTGACATTTTCCTTCCCAATTACCCAATGCATGGCAGATGAACTAACTACTGTTAAATGAAGAAAAGTGAGGTGGGTTCTAAGGGCTAGTTAATAATAAATCGTATCTTTTAATTACTTGAAATGATGGGAAGCACTTTCCTATTTATTTTTTAAAGACATGCATATTAATTGGATGTTTGTATTTTGCATTACCCTATATTCTAAACATAAAGACAAATGATCAGTCTTTCTATTTCCATCTCTATAAAGAAATGATAACAGATGGATTTTTCTTTTTCAGTCAGCCAGCCCGAAAAGGAGGGCATTTGCACCTTAGTATTATTTTGTTATTACCATAGCAATTGTTTAAATTTTAACTCATCAATTACAGCATATAATAAACAGAAAATATCATCGTAAAATTATTTCGAGGGGGGGGGGGTGACCCTTACCTGCCATCTTTTCAAATAAGATCTGTACTAATTTGACCATTAAAGCAGTAAATATACTGTTTACCCTGAGTAAAAATCAATCTTCGCATCAAACATGGTTTATATAGATTAGGATAAGGTATTATAAGATCAGCTAAATGACCAGAAGAGAGACAAATTAACAAATAAAGTTGGGTGAGGTGAAATCCTAATTTTCAGCTAGAGCAACAATTAAATGTCTGTAAGCAAATATATAAATATTCTGCTGTTGCAATATTTATATTATCCATAATCAGTTAAAGGTTGGAATAAGAAAATTCTTTTGGATACTATTGATATATTTACAGTTCTAAATGATAAATTTGTGCTTAGAAGATCGTAGTTATACATTTTGAAAGATTTAGGGGAGAGGGGACAGAGGAGGAAAAGAAAAGCCTTTCTCTTTTAAAACCTGGATCATTCATCAAATAAAATAAAATTTTGACATTTTGAAAATATGAACAGCTATAAAATACAAATATTTATAACTACAAAGAAGTTTAATACCATTTTGAGCATTTGTAGCTAATATGTCAAATTCCACAGAACTATTCTGGAATTTCTGTGCTTTTAAGGACACAATAAGAAGAAAACTAATTCTACAATTAATCAATAGTAAAAATTATATGCATATTATATATATGAGATAATAAAAAAAAAGAATTTTTGCTTACATTATTAACAAACAAGAAAATACTTACTGAATTTGGGCAATATCTTCTGATAAGTTCATTAATGCCAATATCATTTTGATGAAGTTTAGGACCAGTATGATACCATCCTACAATCCTTTCACGAGCTAAAAGTAATAAAAATTTTATAAAGCATATAACCGTCTAATACAAAAGAGATTACATAATGAAAACAATGGAAATTTAATTGAAAAATGGAAAAACCTATCAAAATACAGTAAAAGAAGAACAATATAAGATATTTTATATTCCAGAGTACAAATAGTTGATAAAGTTGGTTGTAGCCTTGTAATTTTTACTGACAGATTGAAATTTAAAAATAGAATATTTAGACTTAAATCATTACTTCATGTTCATAAATGAAGTTTTGGCAATAAAATTTGCTGTAGAATTTATAATCGAACAGCAATAAGATCACTGCACAATCATTTATTTCAAAATATACTCTTAGGGCATTAGAATCTCTGAATAAAAAAATAAATTTAAAAAAAGGAATATTTTAAATTATATTAAAAAGAAAATAAGTAAATCTGATAAAAGAATTAAGTTAGATGAAGGCTCACATGGGGCATATATGAAATAAAAGAGTAAATAAACTTGAAATCTTGCAACCAAAAAGTATATGCAATTAAATATTTCTTTTAATTGGAAACTCAATTTAGAATATTTGTATAGTAAAAGTATTATGGACTTCTGGTAGGACAGATAGCCTACAAAGGAATTTTCTGATAAAGTATACCAGAAGGGATTAAAAGCAGGTTTTTATTTAAAAAGTATTTTTACTGGATATGGTATCATCAAAATGTATCAAAAGTAATTCTTGGTGAGAGTAAGAAGTGTAAAGTGGAGCAGTTGAAGGAGATGCTATCTTCTTTTGGAGTGCTGGATTTGGAAATGTGAAAGAGTAGATCAATAGTTACATTAGAATGCTCTTTTGACAACTCTCCTTTTGTACTCTAGTTTTCAAAAACTTTCAATGAATTTTCTTAACAGACTTAGAGGATTTTAAAGGATATGAATGATTGATATCCTCTAAAAGAGGATATGATTGATTGATTTTTTAAAAATACTCTTTACACGTATTTTTACAGATTTATTATTTTCTACTGTATTATCATTAATTTTTCCTTGCTGTTAATCGAATTTTTATCAGTATTTCCTAAATTTTTAATGACGTTGATAAGCATGTTCCATATTTTATAATTTCAAGACACTATTATATATATATATATATATATATATATATATATATATTGCAACATGCATGCTTTTGAGAATCTTCCCTGCCAGTTTTTATGCACCATACAGCATTTTGGATAGGTAAGTAAACTCATTGATGTTTAACTAAACAAATATTTCACAAAAGAAACTAGAAAAAGTTTAGTTAAATATGGCTGTTATATCAATAAATCAATTACCCATTCACAAAATACTGCAATACATTTCAGCAAATGTTGATTTCTCTACATTCTTTCATATCTAATTAAATTTTGAATTTAAAAATTGAAACTACAACTTTTATGCATTAATTGTCTTTAAATATAAGTAATAAAAAGATTATTATTAATAATTTATGCACTTTTAACAAATAAAAACCAAGGACATTTCCTTTTTCCTAAATATGTTTTTAAATGTAAGAAAAATTCTAAAGCTTATTAAATTCCAATATTTCAAGGAACAAAATTAATGATACAAAAGCTAAGTTACATAAAAAATATAATTATTCAATTTTTAAAATGAAAACTATGGGCAACTAATGCTTTGTGTGCCCCATGCATAAAAATAAAGGGGGGGGGGGGGACATAATGCAACTTCTTAAGCAAAACATTTTGTTTCAATTTTTTTCCCCTCTAAAAGCATTTTCATAATCAATATATCCTCGCTAAAATATATTTTTGATATACAAGAGAATGTTTCTATTCTTAAGTGAAATTATAAATTTTCCATAACAAATGAATATAATACAAAAGCATGTATTCTACTTCTAGTAATACAAGCAAATATATCTTCTGAAAAAATACACATAAAAGATTTATTGAAATATATGCATCATCCTTCTATAAAATTTTAAGAGAAAATTATTTGAAATTAAATGTGAATATAGTCTTTTCTACAACAGCTTCAAATATTTAAAAACAAGATTTCAAAGTTAGGAATTTTTATATTTACTGCAAAATAATAATAAAAAAATATTCTACATATGCATCATGTCAATCCGAATAAGTTTATTAGACAATGCTTTTATAAGCTCTCTCATTTTATTAACAATACTAAATTTCAAAATATATTTGAAAACTAGTGGCATACAAAAATTAAACTGCTGAATGATTCTGCAAATTAATTAATTAAAAATATTGCATTATTATAATTAAATTACCTGGAATTCTGAAAAATCACATTGAATAACATAAAATGCATATTAAAACAGAATAGTTCTGACTAATGATTTTTTATATGAATAATTATTTATTTCTAATACATCAAAAAAATTTTGTCTCCAACCTTTCTATACTCACTTTCGGCTTTATTAATTAGAGTTCGATAGTTATAAATACAAAAAATTTACTATGAACAAGCAATACAAATGAACACACACTTTATAAGTCATGGTTATTCTGGAAAGCATCTAAATCATTACAAGCAAATCTTAGCAAAATTCTTTACTGTAAATAAATTATATATTTTGAATATTTACTGTAAAATATTTGCTAATTCAATAAATTTTCATTAATTTTGAATCCCTCACACAACAGTATTCTCAGTTTTTCCTTCATAAAATTTTCAGAGGTAAAATGAAGTAAAATTACTAGCTTTCAATCCAATGACTAAAATAACTACTTACATATAGATGATATAATTATTAAGTCATCTACATGTTCTACATTACACACATGAAGGATTTATATTTTTATAACTTTAGATCAGCATTGTTGCTGATTAGATACAAGTAATTTTTTTATGTGCTTACTAACTCAACAAATTAAAAGAATTTGTCAAGAACCATTTTAAATACACTTTTATTATGATTTGAAAATATCTAATAATTCTAAGGTATTATTAGGGAAGTAGTCTTCTTATCACAACAGCCAGATTATTTGAATGAAATTAAAACCAAGCAATCCCCCCCCCCATCAAGGAAAAGGCCAATAAGATCCATCTTAACTTACCATTGACTTTTTTAAACATGCTGTACATATTTTCAAGGTAATCATGATCTAAGAACCAAACACTTTTATCTTTGTCATCTTCATCAAATGGAACTATTGAAAGAAATAAAAAAAAATATCCATATAATTATAAATATCACTTTCAGCCCTAAATTTAATCATTTATTTTAATTTCAAAGTATCAAAATCAGTGCTCTATAAACACATTAATTTTTCCCTAGAATGAAATCAACAACAAGATAGAATTTTGATGCTGGTTTGGTATAGATTGGGCGATTTACAATACATATGAACCTATATTTAATAAATTCCAATTCATGCAGATATATTTCTTCTTTTTGAAAAAAAAAAATCCACATGAGAACACTGAATTGTGTATCTCAAAATATCACATTCCCATCTTAAGTTACCTCATGAACAGATTGCACAATTGTATGATCATGAATATAATTTAAACAGTGTTCAAGAAAATTATCTTTCCTCCAATCTTGTACACTTACAAAGAACTCAGAACTTGCTTTATAATTCCAACTATAGGCTAAATTGAATGAATTACAGATAGTGATATCAATTAAAGCATCAATAATATGCAACAAAAGAAATAATTTTACATATATATTATAAACAAATAATTTAACAACTGTTATCTAGAAACAACTGGCTAATCTGATGACACGCTGATGCAAAGCTGTATAAGATTAAAAAGATGAAAAATACAAAAGAATATTTAAAAATAAATACTTACAATACCAAAAAATTACTATATAGAATCAAACAAAATATAATTTAATTCACATCAACTATGATGAAGAAAATATAAATAGCAATTTTTGTTCCATATTAAAAATATTATAAGAAATCTGAGTTAGCATAAGATAACACTCATGCTAATTTAAAATAAGGTTAAGCAAACTATTATAAATTTAATAATAAAAATTACAATGGATATCAATAAAATTCTTCAACATCATATAGAAAAAAAAAAGGTACATTCAATTTATATTAGAAAATATAAATATATGAACTCAGTTTGAAGACAAAATTAAAATCAATCAGTACCAAAAATCGGTCATTTTTGGTACTATTTTTATGCTGAAATATACTGGTAAAAAATTTTACTCTTCTTTTTATAATAATCTTTTTGGCACTAAAATTATAAACTTGTCTTTTTATTATACCAAAAGCAATCTATATCAGGCAAATGAATGATGAAAAATAACAGAGATACTCTTATTAATGCTTAATGTGAAAAGATCAGGTATTGCATTTACAAATAGAATTCATTATAATATATTTGCCAATTTATGAACAGCATTTTAAGCCCCTACAATCAAATTTTTATGTATATGTTATATACATTTTCTGTGTATGGTGTTGAGGAATTTTACTGATATTCATTGAATTTTACTGATATCCATTATGATTATTATTAAGAAATAATCATAAGTATTAAAAATTCTTCGGGTAAAAGTTTATATAAAATGACTCATTCCTGAAATTATAACAATAATAGTATTCTGAATATATTAGAAATAGTTAAAATCTAACTTTATATAGTTAGAAAATTAATATACTAATAAATACCAATTTAAATCATATTGATGATAAGAACTAATGAATAAGTATAATATTCAGAATGAAACAAACAGAAAATAATAAAAAGATTTAAATATATCACTAAATATTCAGATATAAAGAAAAAAATGCAGCTTAACTATTTTTAATAATGAAAGGAAAATTATTTTTCTATGACTTCTTAATATATCTCACTCCAATCATAATATCAGAAAATCAAAGTTACAAATTTTAATAACTTTTATTAAATATTAAAAAATAAATAAAAATAAGTGCCTGCAAAGCTATTGGATACGTCCAAGATTCCTTTGCCTTTCCAAGATCCCAAGAGAATGCCAACAACTCTTTTCTGGTTGCCTATTTTGCCCATGCGATTAAAATGGTCAACAACACTCAATAAAACTAATGGATGAACAATAACTTTTGATATCAATGGTTCTGCAGCAGGCATCTTGAATAATGTACTGTAAAAGTAATATATGTATCATTAAAAAATAATTCAAAGTATTTAAAAAATTAACATAATTCATTAGTTCTTAACAAATCTATTAAGGAAATCTGATACCTAATCAAATCCTTCTAAAACTTGGTGTCTTAAAATTGCTCCAAAATTACACTTAAATTATTCAAAATATAAACTAAGGTAATTAAAATCATCTCATATGTAATTTAAATTGAATAATAATAAGTAATTTATTAATGTAAATTAAAACATCTCATATGACATTTCTTATTAATAATATGAATATTTCATAGACAATGTGGATTGGAAGAATTTTCAAGTCTAAAGCAAACATTAGCCCCCCCCCCCAAATGTGAAAAATCAAGCCAATTATATATATAATTTAACATTTTTTTTACAAAAGAATATATTATTTTTATTTCTATAACAAAAAAATTATAAACCATTCATATAAAAAATTTAACAAAAAATTATAACAAAAGTTACAATAGACTGAAATTTTACATCAGGGGATGGGGATAGATCAGATGGATAAAACCAGCGAATTTTTTTTTATAAATAATATTTTTAAAGAATATTGAAAAACCTTTACTCTGAGAACAATCTTTAAAAAAAGTATAATCAAACAAAAAGAAAATATTAATATAAATGTAATACAACAGATAACAAACTTTATGAACACAAACTGATATGTAATATATACAGGTTGTCTCAAAAACTATGACCGCAGCTTTTATTCCTGAAAAATTGATCGCAGAAATATACTGTAAATTACAAAGTTGTGCAAAAAAAGGTGCAAATTGCTATAAAATCAATTAAAGTTTTCAGGGGATTAAACTTTAAAAAATACAAAATTTAAATTTTTATACAGACCCTGTACAATAAAAAATTCCCAATCAGTAAAATGTACCGCATCCTTTAATAAGGTCATGTACAAAATTTCAGCATTTTATCACAAAAAGTCTCAAGGATATAAAACTACATAAATTGTCACTTAAACTACTTTTCGATACCTGAATATGAGTTCGCAAAGAGAAAAAATCATGTTGGATGGAGGAGGAGTTGTACACAAATTAACAAAGAAAGTAATGATTGAATAAATAAATAATAATTTTACTATTTCAATTTTTTTCAAAGGTATTAAAAATTTGTAGAAATAATAACCTAAAGGAAAGATTAGTTTAATGAAAGATTACATAAGATTTTTTACAAGTTGGCTGATTGTACTATTTTTAAGTTATATTCTGTAATTCACAATATAAAATATTTTTCAAGAAGCATAGATTTTAAAATTTGTATTTAAAACTAAAGATATGAAGCATATTTAATTTTCTTATGATGCATTCCTGTGTTGCGTCATCTGCATTGAAGCTGTAAACATTTACATTTTAATTTGTGATTGATCCTTCTCCTAGTTTGTATTAACATATCTTAGAGAATTTTCATGATAAAATTCTGAAATTTTGCACATAACCTTATTAGAAGATGGGCACATTATACACATTGGAAATTTTTTTGTAAGGGGTCCGTATCAAAATTTAAATTTTGTATTTTTAAAAGTTTAATCCCCTGAAAATTTTAATCGATTTCATAACATTTTGCACCTTTTTTTTTACACAACTTTGTAATTTACAGTATATATCTACGATCAATATTTAAGGAATAAAAGCCGCGGTCAAGGTTTTTGAGAAACCTTATATACTGTGTATCTCTGAAATAGCAATAATGATTTGAATCAAATTTTATATTTAGATAAAGTTTTGCTTTTTAAGTTTTTCTCTCTATATATATATGTCTTTCCTGAAAAAATGTTTTTCCTATCTGCTCTCACGCTGACAATGTTATATAGTGTCATCTCGGACCCAATATCATCATGGTAAAATTGAATGTAGTTAAAAAAATATATAAGTAATGATAGATAAACTGGAAAATGAATACTATAACATAGCAGATGGTTTCAAATAACATGTTAAACTAAGTGCATGCATGATTTTTTTTTATTTATTTAAATAACCATTTCATATGTAGGTAAGATTGAAAAATATTCATATGTGTTCAATATGTAATTTGTACCTAAATATTTTCTCCAAAAAAACATGATTTTACAAGGAAAAAAATCTGTTGAGCGAAACTTGGTCTTCCAGATATTTAGTAACCATGCTAGGAATGATTTAGTTGTCACATTTTAAAAGAGAATACTAAAATGTTATCTCATAATGATTTATAATGAAGTCTTTATCACAGGATGTTAACTTTCTAGCTGCATATTCCACGGTTTGGCAATCGGTCCGTTTTCTGTTACATTCCCTCCGTTTTTCGCAGCTTACAGTGTTTTTTTTTTATTATCACAGTTTTTTATTATATTATATTATTATCGTGTAACATATAGTATCAGTTCACATTCTTTGAAAAATATTTGAACTTATTTGCAAATATTGCATCTAAATAGTGATTTTAAAGAATTACGCTTCAAGAGGGTTAAGATTTTTAATTTTGTAGATAGAAGATTAATATTTCTGGGAGAGAAATATTTATCTTCTACCTATTGCCAAATGCAAATACACTTGACGCATAAAAATAGACCTTATTAGAGGATGGGGCACATTTTACTCAGTGGGATTTTTTTTGTACCGGGTCCGTATAAAAATTTAAGTTTTGTATTTTTTAAATTTTAATTCCCTGAAAATTTTAATCAATTTTATAACATTTTGCACCTATTTTTATGCAACTTTGTAACTAACAGTATAAGTGTACGATCAATATTAAGGAATAAAAGCGAGGTTTTTGGACAACTTGTATACATGCAGATTTTTTTAAGACATCTATCCAGCACTAAAAAAAGGAATTTGTTAATATGATTATTTCTATCAATGAAATTCTACAATACATTACTTGCTCAACTAAAGATATTAAGAGAATTTTGATAATTTTTAAATTTTTTATATAGAAAACAGACCAAAGCAAGGAATGTTATTTTATTTATTTATTTGAAATTATAGTCAACTTTCAAAAATTTTCTTTAGAATATTAATTTGAAGAAATGCTTTTTCCAAAAAGCTAAGATCAAATAACAAAGGTTATTATTATTATTTTTTCATAAATTTTATTTTTGAAAAGTTCATTTTTGTTTTTTTTAGCTGACAACAAATTGTTCCTATATAAACTGGATCAAAGGTCACCCAAGTTCTAATGATTTATCTTATTTAATTTAATGGTTTTTTTCAACAAAATATTTCTAAATTTCTAATTTTGATTGCTATATCATGCTATTTTAGAAACTTCATATTGTTCCATTCATTATATTAAGCATTTATCTTATTTTTTATCATTGAAAAATTGAAATCAGTTTGCTAAGAAATATTATATCAAAAACATATTTAATGCTGACAAGACTGGTCTATTTTTATTGGATTCTTCCAAACACTGTCTGGTGTTTCAAGACAGAAAATTATAATGAAGGCAAGATGGTAATGATGGCACCGAAATAAAGCAAAAGATGAAAATGTTTTGTTTTTTGTTTTTTTTCCTATGCAAAGCAAATTCTGAGAGTTTTGCAAAGGTAAATGATTTAAATAATCATATTGAGAAACACGTTTCCAAGCCAAAAGAGAAATGTCAAATTTTGTTAACTGATTACTTAAAGTAAATAATTTTTTATGCGATTACAGTGATTATTTATATGGTTTAAGTCAGACAAATAAAGTACTAATTTAAAAAGGAATTTATAGCAAATACTTTGCAATTTTTCATATTCTGTTATAAAGAAATGATAATTATTGAAATACAATTAAAACTGTGTATAATTTTTCATTAAATGACTTGTTATAAGCAAAAAAAAAAAAAAAAATCTCAGTATTGGATGAAATTCTGTTTCTATGACTATTTGTGATTCAGATATAATACTATATTTGATTTTATTTCACTCAATAAATGCACTTATAAAAAATGTTATGGAATGTAAATTTTATACAATTCTTTCATCTTTTAAATCATATTTAGTAAATTTTTCTTGGTACTTTAAATTCAAATAAACAAACAAAAAAATGTTTACATCTTTTATGACCAAATCTCACTGAGTTGTGAAACTTTGAATATCATTATTTTAAGCCAATCAACCTTGGGAAAACTTCAGGCCTGATAGGCATATTTTCTTCGAGACTGGCATATCACCTTTTGCTACCACCTGTTTCGCTAGGAATACTATTTGTGTTATTTCCAATTAAAAGCTTTCTACATAATTTAATGCTCAATATTTCCTTAAAAAATATTTTAAGCTTCAAATTACTATATACATGAATGCTGCATTATTTTAATAATCTGATATATGTTCTGTTTTTTATATACCCTTCTAATGAAAACTAGTCCCAAAACATTTTAGCCATATTAAAAATGTAATTATCATATAACAATCACAATAATTTTTAGTTGTTACCATTGATGTCCAGCTGGTTTGACAAGGTTACTGATTATATTTAATTTCAGTTAAATCATTTAGACATTACTTGATGTCTATTATAGTATCAGACAGTAAAGCTGTATTTTAATTGTCTTAGTTAAAGTTCTATTCTTTATGTATAAGGACCTTTCTAATAGACAGTCCCATAATATCCTAGTGCAATTAGAAATGTAAATATCTAGCTCATCTATCAACTAAATTTCCTGATTTTGTAAATATAATTTTTTAATTTGTCCTGTACATTATGCAAATATTAACAGAATCTTCCTTCATTAGCTTTCACCAATAAAAGGAAATCTTGTGATTAAGTATTGATGAAACAATAAAAATAATTTGAATTTCAGGGCAACAATGTAATCTATTGTTGGAAAGCAGAAATTTTTTTTATTCCAAGGCCGAAATTCAGCAAACATTTATACGATTATTAAACTGGTATCATTAAAAAGACATTTTTTTAAAATTTTCAAATGGTGTAAACACTTTGATATTTAAATTCAAACTCATCCAACAAAATATTCAACTGCATACTTTTACAAGCATTAAAATTAAGATTTACAAACTTTTTTTAACATTAATTCCGAAGTTGTTGTTTTTTATTTCAAGTTTTATTGAGAAATATATGTCCTTTTTAATTTGCATGCATTACAATTTTTTTCTGACTCATTCAATTCATGTTCTCTCAGTTTTATCAAATTACAAGATGAAATTTTCTTTTCCATATCAATAAATAATTGCATTACACATCAATAAATAATAGCCTGAAAAATTAATAATCTGGATGAACAGCTGGTTCCTCTCATCTATTAATTTGAAGAATTTAGTAATCTGTATTCATAATGTTTAAAAACAAAAATATTTTACGGAAAATATAATAATGTCCGATACTTCATAATTTAACTAAAAGATCTCCAAGATGAGGGGGAAAAAAATACTTATTTTATTAAAGTATATTATTTCAGTTATAAGAATAGGTCAATATTTTACAACCTGTTTTGAATATTAATACCCATACTTTTAATCTTGTAACCTGTGATATGATTGATTTCATGTTTGCAGGAAGAAAAAGGGAGGGAATAGCACCATATTATATATATATATTAAATAAAAGCAGCCCATTAAAGCTTAAAATCATAACAGGAGCTGGACTTTAATTAGACTGCCTTTTACCATAGTATGCAAAATTGTTTTTGCTAACTAAGCCAATAACATGTTCTCAAAAAAAGCAAACTAAACTTTTGGCAAAAATATTATATATTTATACATATACAAGAAATTAGATATGGTTGTTAATCTTCTCTTCCACAGTTTGTTTTAGACTTTCAGTAAGTAAGATTTTCCTTAGTTGTCAACAATGTTTCATTCTACTTATGAAAAAATACCAGCAACTTATCATGCTCACTAAAATTTACAAATTTATATAAAAAAAAAAAAAAAGGTTAGCGTTATACTAAATTTCCCCACTTCTCAGAATTTCCTGATGATTCCTGGTTTTCCCGAGTTGGCTGACCACCTGTTTGAAGAAATTTTTTATGTGCTGCTATCCAAGAAGAATTTTACAAAATTTTCAAATGAAATAAATAAATAATTGGGTGGATCCTAGCATAGCCCACCTCTTGGCGTCTTTTTGAATTCTTGCCAAACGAGTGGTGATAACTTCGCCAATGTAACAACCTAGACGGAAGTTTTTATTTATTATATTATATTTATTTTATTTTATATATTTATTTCTTATTTTATTTTACTATTCTTTCTTTCTTTTTTTATTTTATTATTAAATAATCAACCTAGACGTATTTTTTAAAATTTATTTTAATTTATTATTATTATTTTATTTTATATTTATTTATTTTATTTATTATTATTTCTGGCCTTCAAATATCATTTTTTAATTGAAAAATAATAACAAATATTCAATTAGTAGTCAACTGGGCGAGATTTCAAATAAGTCGTAAAGAAGTGGGCCCATCTAGGATTTTACCAAATAATTTTTAAAAATCTGAAAAAGTAATGAACTGTAAATTTGCTATCTATATTGGAAAATGAATAGCTTTTAAATGCCAAAAACAGTTTTCAAGTATAAATATACATTTATTTATATATATATTATATATTTACTGGCCATCTTTAACAACCATCTTTGTACTATGTTATCTACAACTGCATATTGAAAATGATAACTGAAACCAAAGCCGTCAGTCATAACCATTGTACCAATTTTGTCAATTATTATTTTATATGAAAATTAACAGTAACTAAATATGCCAATAAAGGTCTACTGTTCTTCATTAGTAACCCTTTTTGAGAGAAATTTTGGAAACTTGTCTTCACTATATATTCCTAATAACTTTGACAGAGTTTTCAACTCCTTGCAACTAAATATCAAATGTGCAGTTTCATCAACTTTTCCTGAGTGTTAGTGTTTCCTAAATATATCATCACAGGCTATCTATCCCTTTGTAAACATTTCTGAGAGATATTCGAAAATAAAACTTTGATGAAATGTTTAATCTCAATAACCCAATTTTTGTCCAGTACAGCTAAACAATTAGAATGCTTTATCATCATTATACAATCATAATTTAGAATATTACTTTCTTCTGTTTTGATAAAATAAATCTCATAAAAATTGGTCAACGTGAATAAAATAATAGACAGCTGGGATTAATAAGAGTAATTTAATTATATGAATAATCTCATTGCCTTAATTTTAACAATAACAATTTATTTTAGTTTGAGTGGTATGTTTAGTTAAACAAATCAAGTATGGATTTGTGTTTTGTGATTGCATTTTATGCAATATTTAATTAAAATATACAATTTTGGCATAAAGGCCAAAAATCATACTTTACTTTTTTACTTCTTTCCATATTTAAGCCCACTCATGTTCCCATGCATAACGAGAACCAACATTTGGAGAAATTTTATACAGATCAATAATTTTAGTGATAAAAAATATATAAATTTTCGCCACTTAAATAATTGTTTTTTTCGTAGCATACCTATAAAAGATATAATTTCCAAAGTACTATTTATCAAATTCAGCGATGCCTAAAACAAGGAAATGCATCAAAGGATCCATTTTGATGAATTTTTTACTGTCATCATACTAGTTAACCAAAGAGAAAAAAAAAATAATTAATAACGTATTTTGTTTAAATGATAAAAAAGGTAATTTTTTTTTCAACTTTCTAAGTCATTAATGTAACATGCATAAATTAATTCTGTCTTTGGGATACATGTACAGGAAAAATATTATTTTAATCAAATTACTATTACTTTAGGTTATGTAAAAGAAAACCGCTCTTCAATAACTTATTTATACGGCATTTAAAGGATGTAATGCATTTACTTACTTCCAAATATCCTTTATAGATAGAATATGTGAATCGAAAAATAAATACAAGACTGCGATTTCTAATAATCTCTAACAATGATAAAGCGTGATTTGAACAATTATTTCAATAAAATGAAAATAATTCAAAGCCGTCACAAGAATGAATTGACTGAAATATCGTTAGCAGAAATGCCAGATCAGATTGACAAAATTGTCCAAACTTGGATATTTTTTGTATTATTTGTTCTAATTTTTGAAAATATAATTTAAGCCATTTATTTCAATAGATTTGACTATTCATTAAAGCATATAATGATTATATGTGAGTATTGCTCTATTCAAATATTTTTTGGGTAAAATTATTTTTACATTGTAGTGTAAATATTACAACGCTATTTTGAAAGTTAAATTGGCAACACCTGATATAGTTTTTCCATTTCTGTTTTTTATTTGATTTCGCAATTCGTTTCTCGCTAGTCTAGTCTGTTTCGTCTCATCGATCATATATCTCGTTTTGTTCAAAGCAATGCTGGTCACTCCTGTCGTGTGTATTGTTATCTCCATCAAACATTTGTAATATAATATATCAAACATTTGTTGTATACGGTTTGGATTTAATCAGGCTTAAAATGAACTCTGTGATATCAAAAAAATTATTATTTTTATGTGCTGCTGCTCAATATGTGAATCGGCAAGACCAAGATAACCAGACTGAATTACAAAAGCAAGGCACTAGTGTTAAAAAATGGCAGCCAGAAATAATTGATGAAATAAAACCTTCTGTTAAATTAGAAGAAACTAACGAAGCAAAAACGGAATCTTCTATCGATGTTACTACAATACCAAATTGGCTTTTTACTCATTATATTGAAAACATTTCTGAAGAACACAGCAAACGATTCAAGTATGGATGTACGTTTTCTTCTACAAGTTCAGAAGAGATAGAAAGTTACGGCAATAGAATGAAAGGATTTTTAGAAAGGCTGTCAGAAATAATTGATGAAATAAAACCTTCTGTTAAATTAGAAGAAACTAACGAAGCAAAAACGGAATCTTCTATCGATGTTACTACAGTACCAAATTGGTTTTTTACTCATTATATTGAAAACATTTCTGAAGAACACAGCAAACGATTCAAGTATCGATGTACGTTTTCTCCTACATGTTCAGAAGAGATAGAAAGTTACGGCAATAGAATGAAAGGATTTTTAGAAATGAAGAGGCATCTGATGAATCATCATTTTTTAAAAGATTCACTTATCTATATTGAAAAAAGGGTGAAGCAAGACGAAAATAGAAGTTCATACAATAAGGCTTATTTTCTAAATTTCATTAAGATGAAACGATTCAGTATGAATGGAGCATTTAAAGATTCATTGGATCTTTCTAAAGACCTTAACGCTGTAAAAAAGGATAGATATGTTCCTCAAGCAGGATCAAATAGAATTAAATCTATTTTGCAGCAATCAGCTTTATTAGACACTAATTTTGAGACAAATGAGTCCACAGATTCACCTTCAGATATGAATGCTGTTGTGTTGAGACAGTTAAATCATGATTATGCAAAAAATATTGATGCTGATCAATTATCTAATGCAAGTCTTGTTAAAACTAAAAAGTATAAGAATAAGCGAAGAAAAGTTGACACCACTTCTAATAAATTTGATTTGAACAGTTACTGGAATGGTAAAATGCATTTTGTACCACCAATAATTCCTATCCCTGGTTTTCCATTTGTTTATACTCCTTGTCCTCTTGAACCAGCTCAGATTGTTGAGTTGCACTCAAATGGTGATCCAGTTAATTTAACGAAACATATCAATCTCCAGCCTTCTACAAGTAGAATTTCATGTAAAAAATCGGGGGAAAAAAAGAAAGGCTAGATTAGTTAATAAAAAACGACCAGTTTTAGAAAGTGTGGAAAATTGTGTCTACAGCTCTAATATTTCATCTGAGCCTACTGATCATGTTTTACAAGATGATGCTATTGAAAAGCATGAGAATTTTAATAGCTTAATAGAGTATTCCTGTGTTTCAATAATATTCATGTTTGGTGTTGTTGTGTTTACCATCTGTTTTTACAAATATTGATTTAAAATAGCTGGTTTTGTATTCATCCATAATGATATGTAAACTTTCATGACAAACTTTATACACAATCTGCATTTTTTAAATTTATTTTCATATTGTTTTTTTCTTTTACAGCGTTTATTTATTTTTATTTACACACATAGTGTTTTTTTTACAGCTGTTTTTTAACTTTATGATGTTTAAATGTATTTTAATGCTTTTCTGATAATATAACATGTTTTAGCATTTTAATCTGAAATTGCATAATGTCTATTCTGATAGATTTTACATTTGGATTTTTAAACATTATTTATCTATAAGCAGAAATAATTTTGTAACAATATTTCTGAAGAGGTATTGTGGTTTTGAATTTTTTAATACAGGGTGTTTATTTAGTTCCAGGCCCATTTTGATGTTTAATAACTCATAAAATAATAAAGATAGATTAAAATTAATAACATAAATGGTTAAATAGACTCAAAAAGTTTCATGACCCTTGTCAATGAATGTGAACCGCTGATCTCACATATATTCTAGGATTGTGTAAAAATGTCTCTCTGACACGCTCAACATCAAAATCACTTGTGCAAGGACGTCCAGAACGTTTCTTATCTGCAATACTTCCAATTTCTAGAAAATTCTTTTTCCACCGCAAGATGCTGTTTTTGGATGGAGGATCTTTTTGGTAAATTCTTCTGAAATTTCTCTGTGCTTGCACTATCGATTTCGTTTCTATGAACCACCATAAAATCTGTGCTTTCTCTTGTGGTGTATGCATTCTCCTTAATATCCGCTCGAATAAAACATCACATTCAAAAGTACTACATAGAACAAACACATCAAAAGTAAACATAACATTTCAATAGTTGCTAAAAACAAAAGAGTGAAAAATGCAATTAATAAGCAGACGATTTTTAGAAAAGTACAGATATTTAGACTGGAAAATGAAATTATCTGAAATTAACCACACATGCAGACGATATTTACAAAAGTAAAAATATTCAAACCTGAAAAGGAAAATATATGAGTTATTCCATCAACAAATGTCATAAGTTTGTTTATATCTTCATTATTTTATGAGTCATTAAACATCAAAATAGGTCCAGGACTAAATAAACACCCTGTATATTATTTTGCTTATGAAATTATATTGCACAGTTAATCACCCAAATGTATTCACAAAATAGCCAGACAAACATGGAGTACCTTATTAAATTCACAAATTCTATAACTTAGCTTAATTTATTGCTTGGTAAGCAATAAATGATTATAAGTACAGGGTGGTTATAATTAAAGTTACCCTGTTTATACCTACATAGTGTCCGCTCTAGTTGAAGGATTAATTATAACCACTCTGTAGTTCAAGAGCTTAACTAATCGCTTCTTAAGCTATATCAATTAAATAAATGTTAATTGTATATTGATGGAAATATTAAGGTTTAATAATATGTTTGCCTATTTTTCTGAAGCAGCGTTATCAAATGTTTGTTATTATGGGTAATAATAATTTTTAATAAATCAGTGAATTGTTAAATCATATGCTTATGTAGAGTAAAATTTAAATTGAATTACTTTCATATTTAATTCAGAGTGTAAGTTATGCAAATCATATTTTTAACTAATTGTTCCTGTGAGTGCTTTAGTGATTAGTAACATTTTTTCATTTTATTAATAAGTAATTTTAAAATTTACATTTCAAAAAAATTTTCATAATTTCAATTCTAATATTTAATTTCTACTTCATATTTAAAAATATTTAATTAATACGATTGAAGTATTTATATCTTACGTTTCCTACAAGTTGTTCTGAAAAATTATCTTGCAGGACATGCTTTTCATTTTAATCAAATGAGTTAATCTGTGCTTTGGGAATTATTTCTGTGAATGCTTAAAACAGTGATTCATTTAAAATGATATCTGAAGCGTTATTTATAGATGCAGTACAATGAGTATCACTGGTTTCCAGAATTTGTTTTCATTATACATGAAAGTCTGAATATAAAGCATTAGTATTCAGCTAGTAATATATATTGTTTGATAATATATTTAATTTTTCATATTGTCATATTTTGGGCAGTCTTGATTTTTGCAATTTTGCCCTAACTGTATTTCTGTGCCTACAGCCGTAACTATTTTTGTTTGACCTTCTTCTACTCCGCCAGCTCCTTTGCTGTGTAATGTTGCTGCTGAACTAGTTCAAGCACGCCTGATCTGCATCTTTTAAGATACTGAAACAAGCCTCTGCTGCAGCAGTTATACAGCCAAAGTAAGCTTTGTTACTTTGACTAATTGTAGACTTTAGCTATGACATAAGACTAATTGTAGACTAGTTATTTGTCTACAATTAGTCTCTGGTTATCAAACTTTTCCTTTTCAGGTAGTAGCTTCTTCTATTGATGGGTAATTTTCTTTTTTAAATAAATAAATAAATAAAATACTTGTGATGCATTATCCTCCCCCCCCCCCCCGGTGGATATTGTAGATATACCTTCATGATTATATATTTAGTTGATGCTATTATTGTTTAATGACTTTGCTACTTGTTGCTCTACAAATTCATCTAGACCCTGAACTTGGAAAATCAATTTTCATGTCAGAACTGTGACAATGTGCACTGATTATCCAAAATGAAGTTTTATTCAGTGACTTAAAAAAACTGAACATTTGATCAAAAACCGGTCCAGAAAATTTTAAAAAATCATAAAAATTCAATTATTAAGGATAACTTTTAAATACAACAGATGTTTTTGTTCATCTACAATAATCAAATGGTTATTTTCATAATAACTACTAAAAAACTGAAGAATTTAATTTTTTTTTTAAATATCTGACTCTAAACAGTTAAGAAATTGCATCTTATTTAACCAAATTAAATTGCTAATAGAAAAGAAAAATGAAAAAATTTCTAGGTCACTTTTAGATAAATTCAATTGAATATTCTCTTAATATTTCTAATCCAAGTATAAATGCACCTTGACAATAAAACACCATTAAGTATTTTATTTAAGCCCAATTTTGAGGTATAGCTATTTGTTTTTATATCTTCTATTGTCTTACTTTTAATTCCTCTGCATGGTATTTTATCATATGCTTTTAAAAAGAAAGAATTATTAAGAATGAATTTTTAAAACGGTGAAAATGAATTATTCTATTTTTTTAAAATGATTTCTCTCAGAAAAATTTATTCTATGGTATTTATTTAATTAATTGAATCAATTTAAATGTTCTTAGAGAGTTAAAAAGGTTTATTCTATACTTTAAGAAGTTTGCTTCAAGCTTTGCACTTTTAAAAATTTGTTTTGGATAATTTAAACCGTAGTTGTAAATCACATTTTATTTGTTTTATCTTCGCCAGAATAAAAAAATCATATTGGAATTTAATGATACATGAAAGGAATTAATAGTAGTACCCATAAAATATTTATAAATTTTGCATTATGTATGTTTGTATGCATGAAGACCTTTAAAAAAATATTAGAATGTGGTAGGATTAATAAAATAAATGTTGGAAGAAATGAGAACATTTGTTGCCTTCTCAAGAAATGTGCATATTTTTGTATAAAATGTCCTAGTTTGATAAAATCTGTGAAGATTGTAACATTTTGTTAAGTATTTCATTATTGCATCCCTAAAAAATTATAAGTAACTTTTTTTTTTAATCTTATAGATGAATTTTAAGATTTTCAATATTTTGAAGTATCTTGAATTGCATTTTTTTTTTTTTTTATCAACAGGTGAAAAAAGTATTTCAAAGTAAAACATTTTATCATTATTAGTCCTATTTTTCCTTTAAAAAATCCTTTTATCACTATAGGAAGGGAAATGGAGTTATAATTTTTTTAAAAATAAAGTTACTTGTTGAAATTTACTTATCTGAATAAAGAAGTTTGGTGTCTGTTCCAAATTATAATGCTGAATATGAGAACTCAAAATATTCTTCCACTTAAATATTTATGAATTAATTCTTATTTATTACTTCCTTTTTGATTGTAAAAGTAATGAATTTGATGTCTGTAATTATAGAGTTTTTAGATAAAATAGAAATTCCAGCTGAATTAAAGAAGTTTACTTTTTTCAAATGCAAACCAGCCCTATTCAAAGTATCTTCATGAATCATTGGGGCTGATTAGTGGTACTATGCTTATATTTTTGGGAAATTTAATAGATAACTTCTTCTAGACATTTGTTGACATTGTATAAAATAATCACTAGGATAGATATGGAAGAGTCATCATGATGGATGAGAACACTCACTGTGCCATTCTCACTTCCATGAATATGATAAATCGTAATGTGTCTGTCAGCTTTACCTCTAATAATGAAATATAATTACTAAGGTAAAGTGTATATACTGTGTATGATTTATGAAAGTTATTTTGAAACAGATTACCTTAATTACATTCCTATGTGTGGTATCTTGCATTTAATTACCTTCATAATTTTACAATTTTAGGTATATTTTTCTTATTGTTTTGATTTTTAATTTTTAGTATTACATTCCAGATCTTAAAGTTCATATTGCAATGGCTGATGCTTGTGGATTTTCTTTCTAAACATTTAATATTATAATTGGTCTAAATATTAAACTTATTTCATCTCTGAAATAAGTTTAATGGTAGCTAACTTTTAAAATATTAAAAAGATATTTAACTTTTAAAATATTAAAAAAGATATATAACTTTTAAAATATTAAAAGATAGTTAAGTAGTTTTAATTTTTAGATAGTTAACTTTTAAAATATTAAAAAAATATTTCAGTCTCCAGTTGTTGTTTATATTTTTAAAAATGACATACCCAAAAATATTTTTAAATGTTTTTGAAACTACTTTACAATGGTAATAGTTCTACTGTATGCTAAAAATTTCTTCCCTATTTTATAAAAAATTATAATATAAAGAAAGAATTCTGAACCATCTGTAATGGATATTATCCTTTTATAATAATATATGGATGCAGTATATAATACCTTCTAAAAATTATTTCCGTACAATTTAATTATTGTTGTATATATATTTACAGATAGTTTAAAACTGCATATTTTGAATACAGTTACTATATAGATGATCACAGTTCAGCTTTTTAAAATCTCCTCAGGATTAATCTTTCTAAAATCTCTTCAGTACATTTAATTTTCATTAAATTAAAATTTTTCTAAGTGCAAACATTTTCATCTATAGTTAAAGATTCAGAAAAGTGAATGAATTTTTTTTTAATCTCATGGCATAATAAAAATATAATCAAATAAAAAAATGCATTATAATGTCAATTAAAAAAATATACCTGAAGAGTTAAATATGGAAATAATAGCATTGTTTAGTTAAATTCCAGTTTATGTGTGTGTTTATATATAAGGCAAAATAATTGACAAAGAATTCCCCCCCCCCTACTTTCTTTTCTCATGTATGAAGCATATAAAAAGATAATATTTTAAACATCTGAAAATTTGAATTCAAAATTACGTCTAGATTTACCTGTATCAGATTTTCCTTTGTCTTAAATACACATCTTTGGAATTTTGTCTGTGAACATGATAGCTAAAAAAATGTTCTCATTATAGATAGATGAAAATTGATATGTGTTCTTTTCATTTAATTTATAGATTTTCATCAAATTTTGAATAAAATCCATTAACAGAAAATCAATCTTCCTATTATCTTAGTACAAATAAGCACAATGGATACAAAAGATAAAAATTAGATGAATAAAATTTGAAACATCAAATTAACATTTAAATTATAGATCTGTGTCAAATTTGAAACTAAATTTGTCTTAAAGTTTGATCTGTCTGTGTTTTTGCATACTTGTAAACACAATGATTTAGGTGAATAAAACTTAATTAGCTCTTTAAGCCTCTAATTTCTGATTTTTTAAAATCAAATTTGTCCAAGGGTTGGCCATCTCTTGATCTATACATTTTTATGCATGTAGGTGCTATATATAATGCAAAAATGCAAGAGCTTAGGTAAATGAAATTTGGTGCATGGCTTTTTTTATGATAATTGTAGCTTGGTACCAAATTTTGGTTTCAACTGGTAGGGAAAAAAAATGTTCAAAATGCATATAATGTTTTCTTCACTTTGGCATATAGTACAGAATGCTCATATATGGACTCTGAAAATAAAATTCTAAGAATTTGTGACCAAGTCCAAATGTCACAGTTTTGTTAGATGGTGGAAATTTATTAAGTAATATTTTTTAAAAATTTATGTAGACCACCCATTAGACAACATTGCTACTTTAAATTTGATGTTATTAATATTGTGAAGGTATTTGTATGAATTTTTTAAAGTCATATTTGTATGGTATTGATAATTTTAATTTAATTTATTTTGTATTTTCATTAACTTAGATTTACTAGTAAATAAAAAAAAAATTATTTTGGCGTGAACCTTAATTATTTATTTTTGTTTAAGTAGGTGCAAATTATTGATAATTTACATGTGCTTGAGTAGGTTAATTATAAAAATACAAGGCAAAAAGTTATTGGTCATGTTTGATATTGATCATGATAACTGTAATAAGTAGAAAAAATTTTTTTAGATAATTGACGGGTTAAAATTAGAACACAAAATGTGAAGATTTAATTTTGTGAACAAGAAAAAAAAAAAATAATTGATATTGGTTTTGCCAAAAGAAAGCTTTCATAAGATTTTTTAAATAAAACACATTTTATTACATTTCGTTATAATAAGATTTTTATTATGAATTTCAAGTTATGCCTTTTCATGATTTCCTTGGAGGATAGCTTCTTGTCTCACACTTAACACCTTTTTTCTTTTAGTATAACTTATTTAAGATATACTTGAATGTGCAAAATGGCATGTAAAGCATAATTTGATTAAAGCACTTTAAAATTTTGATAATGTCATAGGTACCGTCAAAATGTTACTAACATTTTGAAGCATTAAAGTTTGTCCTCTATTTTAATATCTTATTCAAACATTGTATAAGAATCCCCCCCCCCCCTCGCCTCTGTTGATTGCAACCGTTGCTTTGTTTTTATCATTAATTTTCATATTTTATCTAATTGGTGTAATTTTAAAGAAAAATTGGCTGGAATATATATGGAAGAGTATGATATTGTCCTGTCACCAAGTATATGATAGTTTCATCAAAAGTATATTATTTTTAATCTTCTGAATATTATTAACTAGTTTGACATACGGGAGAGATAAATATAAACATAACTATTATTAGAAATAGTATTCTTCTTTGTCATTGGCTACATCGGGTTCTTCGAAACAGTCTCCAAAACGCCAGTTTTATGAGGCATTGTAATTGGGTTTTTTTATAAATTGGGTCTGTATATATATATATATATATATATATATATATATATATATATATATATAATTTAAATAGTGTGCACAATCAACCTTTATCAATCCGATCCAGAATATTACATGTTAAAAATGATTGTTTACTAAATTTGAAATTGTTTTTTAAGATATTCGCTTGCTCTGTAGCTAAACACTAAATGTGGGGAGGGGGGATACTCAAAATTTATATTAGCTTATAGCTACATTTAATAATATTTTAGTTTAAATAAATATAATCGATAAAAACTAATTTTTCTTGTTATTTTTTCTTTTCGATTGTAGAATAAATTTGCTTTTTCGTGGTGTAATTTTTAACTTTTTTGCTTTACGTTTCTTGACGCTCAAGAAAACAGAACAGAGACGCTCATTGATTTGTATTTCCTTCATCTGCAAGTAAGTAGTTCCATTTGTGATAGTAAAATTAACGCAAACTTCAATAATTTATTTTTAAATAATTTTTTTGAAAGTGCGTTTTTATTACGTTTTTTTAAATATTATTTTAAGTATTTGTCTTAAATGAAATAGTAAATGATAGGGTGGAATTAAGAGCATTTATATCGTTAGGAGGGGACATATTTAGTATAAAATGACTGTCAGTATGAAAAAAAGAAAAGCACTGCTGATTTGTGTTAGTGTTAACATGAAACTTTCACATAATTTGTTCCATTTAATAATAAACTAAAAATAATGAATAATATATCAGTGAATCAGTTCTTCGAAACCTTAGGATTCCAGAGAGCCTGGAATTATGTACTTATTGAAAGTTGCAAAAGGGTAAACGTAATTAATGTAATCTTTGGTTTAAAAAAAAAAAGTGGCAAATATGTTGACTAACAAACACAAAGAGTGTGAGGATTACACCAAAAAAATATTGTAAACTAATCGGTGTAGTGCATTTTTTTTATATGAATTGAATTGAAGGGGGGGGGGAATCAAAGATTCGAATGCCTAAACGAAAACATTGTAACAAGATTTTTTTTATATATATTAGGATTAGGGCTAATTTGTTTATATTAATTATTGTGATAACTACACACAACGAAGCAAACGCGCATGTAAAAAAGCATATACTACTAAAAAGAATGTTCTTAAATATGCAGGAAAAAATTTTATAAAAATTGGGAAAAAAAATTGTGTATAAATGAAATTATAGCAGTGAAAAGCCTTTAAAAATACAATAGTATGCTCTTAAATCACCCCAGAAAAATGTAAAAATTTCAATTAATTTTTAATTAAAAATCATTACAGTTTGAAATATTTCTTAACGAGTACCTACTGTCCAGTATCCGAATGTGGTAGCTCAAGGTCATGCGACTTGCCTTGCAGAGCGTATTTCATTATTTTAAATCCTGAATGATATTTACCGTATTTAACAACCTATAAACGTTATCGTTTTAAAAAGTGTACTTTTAACTCATTGTCGTGGAACATATGTGTTTTTTGTAAGAATTGGGAAAAGGAGGAGAGAAAATGGTAATATGTATAATGTCGAATGATGAGGAACAAAATTCCCAATGGTTTGGCTTAAGTGATTGTCTGAATGTTTCTGACTTTCTCTTAAGTTTTAGGAAGTTCCTTTATTAGAAGCTAATACATCGAACCTGGAATATCAGAAACATTTTAGTACAGTAATTCTGGATGTCGAAGAAGGTAATTTTGAGTTATTTAACGTTATCAAATTTTGTGTCTGATTTTTATTTAGATAGTACTGTTATAATGAATATATTTTTTGTAAAACTTGTTATGCTACGTATGAATAAATTTGTTATATGAATTTCTTGTCTTCATTGCATTATATATTCATTATTTTTTACATTTCTTTTAAATCTCATTAAAATGCAGCCTGTAAAACTGGGTTGAGCAGACTTTTCAGGGTTACTTCTAATTTTGAAAGATGTTGCGGTCCATCCAGTGATGTAAATAAGGTTGAGCTAAAAAAAAAAAAAAAAAAAAAAAAAAAAAAAAAAGGTCTACAATATTTATTATAATTTAATAATAAATACGAAATATGTACTTATCTACATAACTACAAATATAATAATAATAGCCTCAAATATAATATCAAATGATGCATTTAATATCAAACAATTCAAAATACATTAGAAAGCATAATCTAAACATCACTTCATCTAAAGTGAGTTCTCTTAATTATATTTAGTAGAAGATTTAGTCTGCATACTGTCCGCCTATCTTGAACATTTCGGTATATAATTACTAACTGCTAATCTTACACTGAATTTTAAGTGGTCTTCTGAGAGACAGGAACGATATGTTATCTTAATTATATTCATCGTTGAAATTACAGATTCACACATATAGGTAGAGCCAAAGAACAATATTAAATGTTATGCCATTTGTTTAAAATTAAGATACTTATCTTCATCCATTAGATTCCAAAAGTTTTTCTTAGGTTCTGAACTACGTGCTTTTATAACTATGCCATTTTGAAAGAGAAAAACTGCGTTTGCCTCTAGAGATAAAGATAATATATAATTTATATTTTCATTTATTTCTTCCACATCAATGCCAAATGAGTAACACATGAATGTAACAATTGTTTCTAGTCTAGTAAATTCTTCAAAACGTCCCTCGAATTCAGAGTGAAATTGTACTGTTTCTAAATAATAGTTTTGTTTGTTTAATGTATTACCTTTTTAAAGCAACACGTCAAAAATATTTTTGAAATTTTTCGTCGGTGTTCCTTAAATATGTTTCTTTTAGTATGCGCGTCTTGATTCTTAGCAAAGGCGGTTATCCCAAAATGTCTTGACGGTCCACCGGTCGATCGCGATCGACTTAATGCCCACCCCCGATCTAAAGTTTTATTACTATTAGTTTTCTGTTCTTACTTTTTTTTTTTCATATTTTCTCATATGCGAAGTATGAGAAACTACTGCAATCATGAACAAGGGAAAAGTTATAGATGCTCCGGGCGGTCTATTTGATTGATTGATTTGGTTGGACTTAGCCCCAAATAGAAAATCTGCTTCAAGTTTTGAATCTAGTCTAACAATGACAGCAGATCCGAGATAATAACGTGATTCTTTTCAAAATAAAATAAAGCTAAATACGAAACTTTGTATTGAGTAAGTATACGAGAAAGTTGAAGTTTTGAATCTCTTGGCGGATTTGATTCTAAATTTGATGCGGGTTTACATTACAGATCCCAAGTCTGAGTACCTTATTTTATAACGCTGAAATTTCACTTGATTTTTATTTAATTGCTATTCTAATTGCATTTTCAAATGGTTTTGCAGGTTCACATTCTCCCTTACAAAGTACAAATTTGATACTGTTCGTTTCAGTATCCTGAGTATTTTCGACGATTCTATATCAATAAGAAATGAGACGCGAAAGGATGTGCTCATTTTTGGAATTTAGTTTATTTTTAAATGTTGACATCTCCTCCTTTCATCTTTCCTCTTACCCTTATTTTATCGAATTAACCCATCCTAACGCATGCGCAAAGGCGCGGAAGGTTCTAGAATCCGTTGGCAAATAGTAGTGCTAGATAAAATGTTCAGGACTGTATAAAGTGCCAACAGACACATATTGATTCTGTTTTGTTATGGGTAGAGATTAGTTTCTCTATTAGTATATGTTATTTTCAGTGAAATAAGTTTAAATTTTTTGCTGAGGCTAAACAAATGCTTTTTAATTTCTTGTGTACGAAGTATATAAGGTATTGTTATCATCAAAAAATTTGAAATTTCAACGAATCTCGACATTTTAAATCTTTCCCAGTCCGAAAAATATGTTTTTGGATTTATGTTTGCTTAACACGATAACTAAGAGACACTTTGAGCTAGACTGATGAAATTTGATATTCAAAATAAATAAATAAATTGCCGAAAAACAAATTTGTAGATTTTTATCAAATTTTGGAAGAAAATCATTCACAGAAAGTACATGTTTATTTGTCCAAGTACAAATAAACATGATAACTACAAAACGTAAAGAGCTAGATGGAAAAAATTTGATACAAATATTTAGCATATAAAATGCAGAAATGTATCAAATTTTGAACCGGATTTTTTGTGAGGTTCATCGCCTGTTTATCTGTATTCTACATGCACTTACACGCAAAAAAAACAAAAAAAAAAAACGTAAGTTATATGAATAAAATTTGGTTCACAATTTTAGTATCTGAAGTAATCAAAATTTGCTAAGATCGACAATTTAATGGGTTAAGTGTCTGTCAGTCTGTTTGTTTACATTGAATGCATATAAACACAATTACCCCAAAACACTAATTTTGTTAATAACTTTGTTACTAATATTGTAGTTTTGTTTCAATCGCTCGACAAAAGGTTTAAAAAGTTCATTTTCAGTTATCTTCACCATACTACGAAGCGCGAAACGCTCATATGCGGAACTCTGAGAATAGAATTCTCAGACCCGTAATGCCTTGCCCAATATCCGCAATTTTTATGCGAGAGGAGGCGGGTTAACATCATTATTTGAGGGGATATGAGAAGTTTCGAGGTACCACTGATTGACCACTGGTTTGTGTAATCATTTAATATTTGTAACATAATATTATATCCCGTCTCTTTTTGTTTTAGCATTTTTACTTTATAACAATGTTAAAATACATTTTCTCTCTTCTAAATTGAATTTTATCAAAAAAATTAATAAATTTGTTTGCCTTACATTTTTAGCATTCGGTTTATACTTGCACACATTTTTAGAGCAATTTAATTAATTAATTGTAAATACATTTTTAATCTTGTATATAAAAATGAATTTCTGTTTGTTCGCATTTTATGCACTGCCGAACTATTCATCCGATTGCGATAAAACTTTGCCAACTTATTGCTTGCCCTTGCGCACGGTTATAGGCATAGTACAATCATTATATCTAATATATAAAAATTAATTTCTGTTTGTTCGTATTTTATATGCTATCATACTGTTCATCCGATGGCGATGAAACTTTGTCAATTTATTGTTTTGAACCTAGAAAATCCATGTTTTTTCACATGGCCAGTTTTATGTTGGATGCTCACGAATCGGACAGCCACAAAATTTGTTTTTGGATATGAGAAGAAGAAAAATGTCTACCCTAAAGTATACTTAAATAATAAAGTTAAAAAACAACAACAGAATAAATATTATTTGTGCTTCTCCTTCATATATTATTCAATTTCATTGAATGTATTCATTGTCGACAAGAAAATAAATACCATTCTTTCTGTCATCTTAATTAAAAAAGATAGCTATTTCAAATATTTTAAAAATTATTTCTTTGGGGCAGCAAAGCGTCGGATACCAGCTAGTATTCTATAAAAATTGCGTTCCTACTTGCTTCATAAAATTCATTTACCTTTTCAGTTTCTCAATATTTGTAATAAGAATTGACCTATCAAGTGCCTAAATTAAATTTCTCTTAATTGCTACGTTTCGTTTTTTTTTTTTTTTCAATTCCTACTATTAGTTCACGTTCACACTCTCCCTATATATATGTGTGAGTGTGTGTAATGATATTTAAACTCTAATTTCAATTTAATCAATTTTCAAGATTTTATCTTAATTTAGGCCATAGTAACTTTATTATTAAGTAGAGACAGTGGATCCAATTCCACTGTCTCTACTTTATTAATTCAAGAGAAGCTTTGTTAAGTTGCAGAATCAGCTAAAAGTCGAACTTTCCCACACTCCGCGTGAAGAGGCAAATACCGCTGATGAGGCAAATTCTCTTTTAAAACCTCCCTGTGTTTCCCCTGCCTTAACAGCGCGTGTAGCGAAAATCCCTATCAAAATCTCATTATATTAGCACTATGAAGAAATATTTTCCCTATCAATTTCTCTGATTATATAAGACCAGGGATAAAATGTTCAAGAGCTTTTTATTCATTTTCCTTTCTGTGTTGTGTGTGTGTTGCTCGTCGCTCATCGCTTGTACATATGCCTGCTTCTCCGAAATGAAATAAAACGACGTCACGAAATCAAAAGTCTTTTCACTGTCTTCAAAACAGCATCCTGCTTCACATAAAATAATGCTTACATATATATATCTTGTTCAAATTTTCAATCCTTAATAAAATACTGTTTATTCATCCACTCAAGTTCAAATACATTTTTTAAAAACTTATAGTGGATGACATTTGATGTTAATACAGTTTTTATTCAAATATTAATTAGTTATTTAAATTTGTCCAGTAATTTCTATTTGGTCGCCAAGCTCTGAGATTACTGACGCGACATCTGATCATAAATAATATAAAAAATTTGCCAGATAATATTGTAATTCTGCCGTATGTTTATACATATTTATATTAATTGTAATTATTTAATAAAAAGTAACTAAAATAAAAATTATTTTTTGTTGTTGATCTAAGTAGGAATTGACTTAAGAAAAATTTTTTCATATATATTACTTGTTAACAAACAACTGAATGTTTAGTTTATGATCAGCAAGATCTTTTAATTGTATAAAATTTAAATTTTTCTGTTCCTTTTTGATGTGTGTTTTAATTTGCTTTGTGACTTGTACTCCTTGTGTGTTTTCGATCAATGCCATCTGTAAATGGAAATCTCTGTAGTGTGCTTATCTATATCTATATCTATATCTATACTTATAATAAAGCTCAATGTGTGTGTGTGTGTGTTGGCGCTCTACAGACCAGACCATTCAACCTGCAGCTACCAAATTTGGCACGTGTATATCTTGGAGGCCGGGAATGTGCACCTGGAGTTTATTTTTTCGAATTTTTAACTAGAATTTTATTTATTTAAAAATTAATCGAAATTTTGACGTGTTTCTGCTATAACTGCCGAAAATATTACCGCACAAAAAAGATTTTTACATGAAGTTAAAGATAAAAAATTTATCTTTTAAATGATACTACTGTTTTAATCTTAAAATTAAATTTCTATTTTTAATGAATTTTTAAATAAATATTTTAACTATGTTTTTCAATAATTTTTTTCGTCAAAAATAAAAATGACGATTAAGCACGTTTCGCATTCATGAGAAAAAAATAGCTTTTTTCAAAGTGTTGCCATCACATTGATTAAAGCTCTAACTGAAAATAAATTAAATCTTTTTGGAAATGAAATCTGCAAAATTATAATTTTCGGCAAGTGTCTGTAAGAAATGAAACAAATATGAAATATTATTTTTTCTAAAAAATAAATTCAAGAAAAATTATTTTATGATCTTTTACACTCTCTATACAGGGTGTTTATTCAGTCCCGGATCCATTTTGATATTTAATGACTCATAAAATAATGAAGATGTAAGCAAACTGATGGAATAACTCATATGTTTTCCTATTCAGGTGTGAATATTTCTATTTTTGTAAATATCGTCAGCGCGTGTTTTTAATTTCAGATAATTTCATTTTGCAGTCTAAATATCTGTACTTTTCTAAATATTGTCTTCTTATTAATTGCATTTTTCTCTCTTTTGTTTTTGGCAACTATTGAAATGTTATGTTTACTTTGTGTTAGTTCTATGTAGTACTTTTGTATGTGATGTTTTATTCGATCGGATATTAAGGAGAATGCATACACCACAAGAGAAAGCACAGATTTTATGGTGGTCATAGAGTTAATTTCCAATCAACTAAATTACTGACTTTTAAGAGTTAATTTCAAATCACTTAAACTGACTGATTTATGAAGATTTGAATATCACTATTCAATAAAAAAAGGATAATTTTAGATTTTTCATCGATCGTTTCAAAGAAAATACGCTAATAAGCGCGCAGGTTTCTCAAGATTAATTGGCCTAAGATTATGAAAATGGTGAGTTTTTCTAAATTTTTAACATTTAAAACTTCATAAATAAGTCTTAGTTGATCGTGGAAAATAGAAACATTCATTCATTTATTTAAAATTTGGTGTGTCCAGAATATTTATCAGAATATGATACCTTACTGCATTAAATTTAGACTTCATAATTTTTGAAATATATTTATAAGCAGGAACAAAATATTATTATTGATTTCATTTCAATCCTTTTGAAAGCAAAACTAAAAACTGAATTTTATACTGAATCTCAGAAATTTTTGTTGAATTATTGTTTGAGATATTACATAAACTATGAAAAATATTTTGTAGTTAACATAAGACTTAAATACCGAACGATTCTGTTTGCAATACTCATATTCAATAATAATAATAATTAATAAATAACAATAAAGATGATTAATAAAATAAAACGCTTGGTTTTATTAAAAAATATCTTAATATTAATTGCAATTTCGTCATTTAAATTTTTAATTAAAGTTGAAGTTTTACCGGAAATGGTAACAAATTAGCAAAATATATATAGTAAATTGAACGAAACGATCTAAACAATATAAGTTTGGTATGACTATCAAAATTTGAAGATTAAAAATGTTTTGTTTGAGAATCCTTTAAGAGACCAGTTACTTAAAATATTTAATTGAAAATTGTAGCAAGCGGTAATACTGGCGAACCGGCTGGTCGCCAAAGGCGGCTAGTTTCAAATAAATGAAAAAACGGTTTTTATCGTAATCCTTCGAGCAGGCTATGGAGATTGCATATTGACAATGCAGATATTGAAGAGGAGATACCATAAATTGGAACAAAATAGAGAAATTTCCTTTAATATTAAAGAAAATGTTCAAAAAAAAATTGTCACTCTTTAAATTGTTCAATGAATTATCCCTAACATTTTATGAATAAAATAATATCTTAAAGATTTCTTCCGATACAAAAGTTTGATTTATAATTTTTTTCATAAAAATAAATAACGGAAGTTATCCTTTAATTAATCATCAGATTTTTTTAAAAAAAATCATTGAAAATAAAATTAAAAGTATGTGGAAACTATTTTGATCAACAGTTCAACTTAGAATCAACTTTAATTCCTTAAGATCCCCTGCCCCCAGCAAAGTAACTACGATAACCCTTTTAAATAAATACTTTTACGTATATTGCCCTAGAATTTTTGTTGTTGTTGAAGTAAGCTGAAAAACTTTCACGCGGTATTTATATGTCATGCCATTTTTTAAAAAGCATTTAAATTGTTGAGAAAATCTCATAAAAATTTTTTGTTTATTGTTTCTTACACATTTTTGGTTACAGCACTTTATTAATCAGCGGATAAAAAAATATCACAAGAATCATGTAAGATATTGTTGGATAAATAATATTTATAAAAATATCTATTTTTAATCCGCAGTTTTAACATTTTTATGAAATGATTTACTGTATCGAAATTATTGAGTACTCTTCAACATGTATATCACTTTATCTCAAAGAATATAGTACATTGCCGTTTACTTTTTCATTTACGAAATTTACAGTTAAAATCTTGTAACAGGCGAAAAATTCTATCTCGAAATTTTGAAAAGTCTTTACATTATAAAAATTTCCCAATTACAAAAAAAAAAAAAAAAAAAAAAAAAAAAAAAAAAAAAAAAATAAT
>JAPMOR010121924.1:624474-692418 GCA_026543865.1 Argiope aurantia | reverse complement strand
AAAAAAAAAAAAAAAAAAAAAAAAAAAAAAAAAAAAAAAAAAAATCTAATTAACTTTTTCTCTCTGCCTAAAAAGAAATTTGTCAGAAGTGAGCTGACCAATCAGGAAATAGTGGGCGGTCTTTCCTTGGTTTGATTGGGCGGAGTTTCCCTGCACTGCAATAAAAAAAATTGAAATGAGATTAGTTGTAGAATTAACATTTGATGCAAATTCTCTTCAGTTTACAATGCTATTTTCTATGATTTTCAGTAGTTATTTCAATAATTCCTTAACTTAGTTGACGGATTTTCATTGGTTTTGACTAAAATTCTTTCCCCTTGGCGAGATTTCAGTCACATGAATGAATGAATGTATTTGAACATTTTATGGATGATCGAAATGGCTTTTTTAAAAATTATTATTAACGAATATCCAAAGTTAAAACTTTTGGGGGGCGGGAAGGCTATTTAATGTGATATGGTCAATGGCGTTAGGATGTAGCAGGCAGGGCAAGCACTTTTTAATAGGGGAGCGCAAAATTGTGGAATAAATTAAGCATATTTAAGAAGATGTCGTGAAACCTCACGTAACGAGCATAATTCGTTCCAGAATTTTATTCGTAATGCGAAACAATTTTTTCATATAGGAATGCATGTAAAATAAGTTTAGTTTAGTTTAGTTATATTAACATCCCGTATTAAGGCGACACTAGGGCTATTTTGGGATAGACCTCGTAATTTTGAACCGCGATCAGATGATGAGGACGACACCTGGGCTGGCACCCCCTCTCCAAACTTCCACACCATGCTAGCGGGAGGACGTTTGGCCCTGGCGGATTTAACGTGTACTAGACCTGCACGATTTTGCCGCCGTCCTGGCATAGGGGTAGAGCATCTTTCCCAGGATCTGGGCGTCCCGGTTCAGGCATGGTTGTTCTTTTTCTGTGTTCTATCTGTGGTTTGTGAATGTGCGCCCCTGTTAAAAGGGGTTGTGCAAGCGAATGTGACGCGTGAAGTAGCTAAGTGGCACTCTTGATTCTAGTTGGCACTACTGAAAAAATAAGAGAAGCTCATTAGGCTGAAATCACTGACAGTTATCTGTCAGCGATTGGTGCCATAAGTCACAACACAACGGTTCTTCCGTGGAATCGTGTCTCGAATCTGAAACACTCCGGTTCCGAAGCCGGGATCTTACCACCAGGCCGCAGCGGCATATTATGTAAAATAGGAGGACCGCCCAGAAAAAATTCTTAAACAAAGTTTATAATAATGTTATTTACTATCTCTAATGCATGCTTTTTTTTCTTTGCAAGAAAATTGTTTAAAGACATTTATCTTTGGATTCGCTTCAAAATTTGGCAAAAATGAAACACGGCATCATCCTAAAATAAATTTGTATCCCGCATCAGGATGATGTTTCTTAACAGACGATGCAATATTTGCCCATGGTTTCGGCATCTGCCTTATTTGATAGGAAGGTTGTTGCCTCTATTATATCTTTCTACACTGAACAAATCCTCACCCGCCAAAGGCAGAACATAGAATGCAATTCCATAAACTCTTCTGTAGTTCTAGCTATGCTCTTCCATCAGCTCATCGATATCGGGGCTGTCCACCTCTAACTCCATAAGCTTGGTCAGATTTAGTTTAGTTATATTTATTCCCCGTTTTAAAGCAACACTAGGGATATGTTGGGACTGATCTCGAAATTTTAAACCGCGATCAGAAGACGAGGATGACGCCTGATCTAGTGTTATCCTCCTCCCCCCTCCACCAAACTTCCACATCACATCTGCGGGAGGACGTTTGACCCCGGCGGAATTGGAAATGGAATGTGGTATTGGGTTTGGAACCTAAGAACCTTCGATTCCGAAGCCGAGACCTTATCACCAGGCCACCGCGGCTAGCTTAGTAAGAGATCGGAGGTGCATTCTACAACGCTATCTGACCGTAGCTTCTATGTAGATATGAGTGCTATGTAGATATAAGCACTCGAAACAAACTGATATAAGCGAATCCAGCATTTGACATCATGATGTCTTCTCGTTACGTTTTGCGAAACATCGCTCGCCAAACGAGTCTTTTTTTTTTTAACATTTTGTTTTATTTTATTATGCTAATCACTCGTTAAGTGAGGTTTGACTGTTCTACCATTTTTCAATCTTATTTCCCAAAATTGAAAAACTTCTCAAAAACCAAAATTAAGATTTTTTTAAAAAAATATTTTGATATATTCAGTTATCCCGCAATTTTTCAAATCTCTAAATCCCAGGCATTAACTTAGTTTCTTACTTTCACAATCAAATCATGAATGTTAGAAAATATTTTTTTTATTAACAAGCAAAGGCAGATAAATTGACGTAATATAAATGAATTACAGAAGAAGCACATGATAAAATAAGATTATCGTAAAATCGGGCTTAGTATAAATAACCTGGGAAGGTTATATTTCAGTTCACCAACTACTATCAATCAGCAATTGATTGTTTTTTAAAACACTTTCTTCAGAATTGCTATACATTAAACTGAATCAGAACGGAATTAAATATCATTATTAATAGAAGTGCCTAGTGTTAATAGGCCATAAAAATTTTGCTTTGATGAATGGCAGCCTGGATGGAATGACGAATTATTTATCCGATATTTCTACTATTTTTTGAGGTAGAAATAAATCAGTTTTGTTGTAAATTTCCTTCTCAAGGGAACGACAAAAGAAACGTTCACAGTTTCTTATCTCATAATACAGTGTTGAAACTATGAATTTGAAAATGAATTATACTCTGGATTATAGCTCTGTTTCATAAACTGGTTCAATTTGAGAACTTCATACAGCCAATAATTATTTAATTACTGCACAGTATTTGGTATTGGATAATTTATCGAATAACTTCTATTCATAATCTCCTTGAACTTCAAAACAATTTAATGTTTCGTAATTTTTAATGTTTTATAAAAAACATTAAATATTTTCATGTAAAGTTTAGTCCCGAATTTTTAATTTTATTTTTCAAGTAAAAATGCAAAATCTTGATTTCACTGTTTTCATTTAATTTCAAAGTAACAATTTTGAAATTTCTAAAAAAATAAATTTAAGTTTAGTATTTTTTTAAATTTTTTTTGCATTATTCAGCATAAAAGCAAACATTTTAACTAGTATTCTATTTCTTTGTGTTTTTAAACCATAAAGTCTCTATATGGAGGTGGGGGATAAGGGAGGAAAGAATATATGGATTAGAATTCAAAAAAAGAAGGGGGGGGGGAGCGCGCTACTGTAGTATGTATCCTGGGTACCATTTTATGTAGGTACGCCTCTGTAATTGCTCGTACCTTTCCGTTGAGAAATGCTAATTAAATAGAAAAATATTGAAAAATTTCTCAGATATTTTAAATAATTGCAGATACTCTTTCAGGTTTTAAAATCTTTTTCTCTCTTTCTTTTACGCTTTTAAATACAATATATTTTTACGTAGGTTTATTTAATGTTTGCGTATAATTCACCACCTTTGGCGATTAGCTTGTTCTTTCAAAATATTGACTTTCTTTGCTATAAATTTTTAATAGGAAATGCATTAAAATTTCACCTTGCTATTTGAAATGGTTTTAATGGAATAAGTCTATTACAAACTACTGGGAGGATGAAATAAAAATTATCACGAAATGAAAATCTATTACATATTACTGGGAAGATATTCCTCCCAATAGTGTGGTATGGAAGTTAGGAGAGGAGGGTGCCAGTTCAGGTGTCGTTCTCGTCATCTGACTGTGGTTCAAAATTTCGATGTCTGTCCCAAAATAGCCCTAGTGTTTCTTTAAAACGGACGTTAATATAACTAAACTACTGAGAGGGAGAAACGGACGAAAGTGTCCATTTCATGGACCTTCTAAATTTCGGTATAATATAACTTCACTTTTCTGATTTGTCTTGTATGGATATTTAAACAGAATCTAATTTGTCTATACAAATATTAAACAGAATCCATCTTCTTTAACTTTCAACAGTGGAAGAAAATTACCCGATTAAATATTTGTCGAAATAGTGAAAAGGATTTAATTTCAAGACGACAGTATAATCTATTATTGAAAATTAGGCAAAAAGCTATTTTTTAAAAAGAAACAACTTTATTATGATTAATTACATTTTTTTCACAAATAGGAATTTTAATGTAAAATTCATATTTATGCAATGACATTTTCAGAAAATATCACAAAAAAATCCTGCCAAATTTAGCTTAATTTTTTATTAATTAAAATTCTAATCAAAATTTCAAAACAATCTCTCTGAGGTGCACATTCCTACTCTTCCAGGTATAAATATGCCAAATTTGGCACCTGCAAGTCAATCAAACAATCTGGCCTACAAAGCGCGAACACTCTCGCACACACATACACATTCATCTTTATCATTATTTGAGGCAAGTTGCCTTTGGTGACCAGGTGATTCACCGGGTATATTGGTTATAGTTAATTTCAATCAAATCGATAGTCAATCAGTTGATAGATCCAAATTCAGACAATCGAGATTAGATGTAGATCAGTGTCCGTGATTTCATCAAATTGTCACATATTAAATCTATGTTATTTTAATTGTTTTATACTCTATTTATTATGTGCATGAACTTTTCTAATGGAGGCCAGTCCCATGATGTCATATCACTAATCCATAAATGTCCGATTCTTCTGTCTTTTAAATTTCCCAGTATAGTTATTTCACTTTTTTAAATTTGTCTTGTAAACTATATAAGGTTATTAAACAGAATCCGACTTTTCTTGACTTTTGACATTGGAAGAAATCATGCGATAAAATATTTGATGAAACAATTAAAACGATTTAAATTTCAGCGAAAGTATGCAATCTGTTGAAGAAAATTAAGCTAAAACTATTTTTTCTAAAAAAATTACTAAAATTTAGAAAAAAATTTGCCGGATTATTAAGTTGGGATCATTAAAAAGACAATTTTTTAAATTCTGAAATGGTTACATTTTTATTTATTCATTGCAATTATATTTTCGAAAATTATCACAGGAAAACATCAAAATCCATCTAAATTTTTAAGTAATTAAAATTATGATTTTTAAAAAAAGTATTTCCGTGGAGTATATTTCCGATTTCCAAAGTGTATATATAAATATATACCAAATTTGGTAGCTGTAGATTAAAAGGTCTCACCTGCAGAACGCCAACACACAAACATACAGACATTCATTTTTATTATTTGACACAAGGATCTGTAAAAAACTCTGGAACTTGGCATTTTATCAAAACATTTATTTACTGAAATTAAATAAAATAGTATTCTTTAATCATTTAGAATGTTTATCCAAATAGGTATGTATCCATCCCTATTACTAAAAGTTCAGAAATTAGCTGTTGAGCCCTGTTCAACTTGGATAAAATAAAAATTAAATTTAGCCTGCAAAAGCAGGTTATGCTTGCATGAAAAATTGCTTTTATAAACGTGTTACCAACACGTTGACAAAAGTTAAATTAAAAAATTAAGTAATTAATTCCTACTTTAAGATAAACCTAGAAAAGTTTAATTTTTAGCACTTGCCTGTATATATTATATCTGCCATAAATAATACTGAGTAATTAAATTATAATACAGATATTTTAAAAGTCCTAGAAACTTTTTTCTTGCACTTATTTTTCTAGAAAATATCATATTTCATATTTATTTAGTTATTTCATACAGATGTTTGCTAAAAATTAAGCTTTTCTAAGTTTGGCTTACAGTGTGAATTAATTACTTATTTTTTAAATTTAATTTTTGTTAGTGTGATGGCAACAAGTTGATAAAAGCTAATTTTTTTATGCAAGCGTAACTTACTCGTGCAGGCTAAATTTTATTTTTTATTTTGAACTAGCCGCCTTTGGCGACCAGCCTGTTCGCCGATCTTAATGCTCGTTAAAATTTCATGCAATTATTTTATGTGTCTCCAATTGCTTATTCATCAAAATATTTTACGCTTCAAATTTTGATAGTCATATAATTCACCTATTCTATTAAAATGGCCTTAAGTTATAATGCATTATGTATCTCTCTAATTTTCTGTCAGCGCCCGTAAAATTTCAGCTTTAAATTAAAGTGGAAATGTTTAAACTGCAATCAACGTAGAAAATTTTTTTTACTGAAATTATGCACTTTTTTTTTAAAAATATGAGTTCTGAAAACAGAATCGTTCAGCATTTAAATCTTAAGTGCACTACAGAATAATTTTCATAATTTATGTAGAATCTTAAGAATTATTCTAGGAAAACTTCTCAGATTCATCATAAAAATTCAGTTTTTAGTTTTATTTTCAAAAGGATTTAAATGACGTTAAATATATATTTTATTTTGTTTTTGTCTATAAATATACTTAAAAAAATTATGAAATCTAAATTTTATACAGTCATTTATTAAGTCTAAGGGATCTTATTCTGCGAAATATTTTTGACACTGCAGCTTTGAAGTAAGAAAATAAACGCTGCTGTCTTTTGCTATCAAATATGATCGATTTATGATGTTTTTAATAGAATAGTTTAGTACAATCAACATTTTCATTATCCTAGGCCGATCATACTTGATAAGTCCTTGGCGCTGATTGAAATATCATCTTTGAGAACGGTCGATGAAGTGGTTTAAAATCGCTAGTTTTTATTGAAGGGTGGTATTCAAATATTCATAAATCAGACCATTTTAGAAACTACTTTAGTTTATTGGAGTATTTAATATTTATTTAAAATATTAGTGTCTCAAGAATATTTGTTAAATATGATTTACAAGGCAGAGGATCTATGTAAAAATTTAAAATTCGCAATTCATCGGAGCATTTGATGACTCAAGTTACATAAAATATGATTATTTATTTCATTTAGACCGTTTTCTTAGATATAAACGCCAATTAATAAGGCTCCAGAAATTAGTGGCTGGGCTTTGATTAGAACGGATATCCAGTATATATTAAACTATGTATGGCTTAAAATAAGACTGAATTATTGAATTAATGATCCTATTTTAAAATGTGTCAGAAAGCGTTTTCGCCCTTTTATTATTTTTTTTATAGAAGACATCACATTTCACATTTATTTCATTTCATACAGACTCGTTCTGTAAATTACACCTTCTTAGGTTTAATTTGTTGTAAGCGTTGATTACCACTTTAATTTTTAGTTTTTGTCAACGCGATGGCAATGCGCTGATAAAAGCTAAATTTTACCCATGAACACGTAACGTGAATATAATAGTTTAGAACAATCAATGTTTTCATAATCCTAGGCCAATTAGTCTTGAGAAATCATGGGCGCTGATTGAGATATCATCTTTAAGATAGTCTATGAATTGGTCTAAAATCCCCCATTTTTATTGAATAATAATATTCAAATGTTCATAAATCTGTGGTGAAAAGCTTATAAGCCAGATAACAGCTATGAAACACTAGTAATTGCTTTTGTCTTGTTACTCGGCTTCGAACCTCAAGGTCCCAGATTCTATCCTCGCTCATAACAATCAGCTACAAATCAGTCAGTTTTAGATTGATTTAGTTGACTGGAGTGCAACTCCATTTATTTAAAATATTGGTGCCTCGAGAGTATTTTGTTAAATATGATTCGCAGAGCAAAGAATCTAGATAAAAAAATATTCATTTATTTATAGATTCAAGTTGCATCTAATGTTTACTTTGTTTACCATGTTTACCTTGAATAAAACTGATTTATTGAATTAATAATATAGATATTGGGAACGATAATAGAAATCTCTTCTATGCCTTTATTTTTATAAAATATCCTATTGCATATTTATTTCATTTCATACAGACACGTGTTGAAAATTACATCATTATATGTTTAATTTGCAATAACATTTGATTTATTTTTTAGTTTGAGCCTTTGCCAATGTGATGGCAATTATTAGATAATTTTTTTCCCATGCACGCGTAACGTGCTTGTGCAAGATAAATTTTATTTTATTTTGTATGTAATGAGTTGCTGAAAAATATGATTAAATTATTTTTAAAAATTCATTAAAAATAGAAATTTAATTTGTTGGCTAAAATATTAGTATCATTAAAAATATACTTTATTTTTTATCTTCAATATGATGTTAAAATCAATTTTGTGCTGCAATATTTTCGGAAGTTATAGCAGAAAAAAGCTGAAATTTCGCTTAATTTTTAATTAATTAAAATTTTAATTAAAAATTCGAAAAAATCGCTCCGAGGTGCACATTCCCAACATCCAAGGTATACATGTGCCAAATTTCGTAGCTGTAGGCTGAACGGTCTGGCCTGTAGAGCGCCAACATACAGATACATTGAGCTTTATTATAAGTATAGATTAAATATATTAGGAATTAGGCGTAAAATGTTAATAAAAAATTTCAAATTAAACTATAGTGCAAAATTATAAATAAACTATAGATATTCATGAAAGGATAATTTTTAAAGTTTTATGATGATGTAAAATCAATTTTTGGAAGTTATAACACAAATCAACGTCAAGCTTAGTTTGAAATAGAACTATTATTTTAGTAAAAAGATAACAGACCAAAAGTCATTTATCTAATCTGCTGCGTTTCTGAGTTATTGCATTTACATCCATAAGTTGAAATAAATATAGATAATACCATTTTATGACAGAAGGTATGAATTAATCGTTTGATTTTTTCATTTATATTGGCGGAAAAGAATCGTCTGCTTTTTTAAAAGTAATGTTGGAATGAAAATTTCAATCCTTTTCATCTAAGTTACTGTTATTAGATTCCTTTCAATCTTTAGAAGAAAAAAAAAACTTAGATAATTAAGTATTTATTGCAAAATAAATAATATCAAATTAATAAATATTATAAAAACATAGATTTCTTACGAAGCTTTGAAATTTTTAAAGCAAATCCCTCATGTGAAAAAGGTTTGTAAAAGTTAAAGCTGCATTTTAAACTCATTTGAAGGAATTCCCTACCGTTTTCAATTAATCTTCTTTGAAATAAATACAGGTAATTTCACTTTATGATAGAAAGTACGAATTTATCGTTTGATTTTTAATTTATACTGAAGGAAAAAAATCGTCTGCTTTAAAAAAAAATTAATATTGAAATGAAAATTTCAATCCTTTTAACTTTTGAGCCAGGTAACCCATTTATGATCTCATCCGAGGTTTTTACATTTCTTATAACATATTCCAAACCAGTTAAGCTCGAAGCAAAATTGCTCTAGTTATTTTGTTAACAAAATAACATGAGCAAAGTGTGTGACACACACACAAACAACATCACGCGCGCGCACATACAATTTTTGAATGAATGGTTCTAAAGGTTATAATCAATAAGATCTGCAGAAATTTTTCCCAAGTCCTGTCATGAGTATTATTGCACTAGGTACTAGGTACATCCTATATGGAATCCACCTAAAATGTCACCATTCATTCAGCTGAAAGTTTGTTTTTATATATCAATTTGTTTTAGCTAAGAAATTTAAAAAACTGAAAATTTTAATGCAGGAAAATCTAAATAAACGCATGTAACACATAATTTTTTAAAATTTGAATTTCGGCTATTTAAAATTCCATTTTATACTTCATTTTCTTCAATGATTTAACCTAAATTTACAGATGTTGTTGGAGAAATTTTCAGCCTTTTCTCAGAAATATTAATAAAATAGAATTCGCTGAAATTTTAAAATGCTGTCAGGCTTTGATATATGCTAATATTTTTTTCTGGGTTAGTTTATTTAAATTAACGTCTAATTTTTAAAGCAATCCTAGGACCATTTTGGGGCATACCTTGTAATTTTGAACCACAGTCAGTTGATGAGGATACCTGAGCTGGTACCCCCACTCCAAACTTCCACACCACACCAGCAGGAGGATGTTTGGCCCCGACGAATTTAACGTCGACCACGACGGTTCTTTGGGGAATCGGGTCTCGAACCTGAAACCATCCAGTTCTGAAGCCGTGGCCTTATCACCAGGCCATCGCAGCACGATTGTTTTTCTGGGAAATAGGATAGTTTTAATTATCTTTTTATTTTTCGCGTCTGAAATCTAAATGAAAGAATTTTTTTTTCTAAATGAATATACAAATGTGTATACACATTTGTATTTTTTATTATTTTTAATTAAAGTTCATATTTATTTATCGGTAGGGAAAATTATTACTTTAGAGCAATGTAAATTAATTTTATATTCTTTATATCTATAAAAACAGCATGAAAGGTTGGGAAATGTGACTGGAATTGAACTTATTATTAATATTAATATTCGTAATTTCTGTGTTAAATTAAAGTTATAAAAAATTGTCAATATCCTAATGAAACGGAGACTGAAGCCCTTAATTTGTTCATATAAATCAGAATTAAATAAATTGCATCCTAAAAGACCTGTAATATATCCATGAATATGATAAATACAGTTCCACTACTTTTTTCAATTTAATATCAAATTTTTCCTTACTGTCTAAATTTAAAACGACACAATACCTAAAAAATCATGAAAATATCGAAAAAAAAATTTTTAATTGGTTCATACGATAAATTTAATCTTTCTAAATGTATTTGTAAAATTTTAGAGTTGTATTTGTATTTTTTTTATTAATTTATTGAAAAAAATTTAATGTATGACAGGAGATAAAAAGTCCGAAAAAAAATGAATTAATATTTTTTTTCTATCATTCACAAAGTCGTATAATTAAACTGAAATGAAGTAAATCACATAAGGATGAAAGTTTAATTTTTTTTTTAAGTTTTTGTTCGTTTACAATTTTTTTCCTAAGGCTTTTAGAACAATGAATATAAATGTGTTTCTATTTTTTTTTTCGTTTTTTTTGTTAATTTATATTTGTAACAGAAATAGACATTTAATCAATTCTGAGATATGTATTCGTTTCCTTTAAGCTGTTGCGATTAAGATTTGTGCAATTTTAATCATTCGTAGGTTTTTATTTTTATTTTCCTTACACTGGCATAATATTTTATTTCAATAACTTTTTTTTGTAATTTTTTTCATGTTAAGCCATTTAAAATATAAATTATTAACATTTTATAAAATTTACAAGCAAATTGAATGAATATTATATCATGGTTTGGATTTGTTTGGATTTTTCTGGCGCAAGAGATATGGTTTCGACTATGCTGAGCTAGACTGGGGGGGGGGGGTATCATGGTATTTATATCATGGTATTGGCGAGTGAAAATTTTAAATTTATTTTCTCCATGTTGTGTTCCTGCTTATATGCTAGGCTTTTTTTCAAATAAAATAGTGGTGTGAATTTTTTGTGATAGTTCTAAAATATATGTTTTATGAAACTTTTTCTAGGATTAGCTCTAAAACGAGCAAAACTCTTTTAAAATGGTTCAAAGTTAAAATGAATTCATTTTTTAGGATTTTTTTCTGTGTTTCATAATAAAAAAATATATAAACACAAATATCATTAGCAGAAGGAAATCCATACCAAGTTTTATGTAGTATATTAGTAGCTAATCTGGAAAAAATAATGTAAGAGAATCTTGCATTTTTAAAAAGAGCCTTAAAAATTTAAAGAAATTCAAATTATTTTTTAAAATTTAAATTTTATACAAAGTTTAGAAATAGTTCAACATTTTTTGTAAGATATAGTTATAAAGTACTATTCTGCATAAAATAAAATTAAAATATAATTCCATGCATTAAAAGTATAACAAATTGTTCAGATGGTACTGTGTCGCCTTAAAGATTAAATTATAACTTCTAAAAGAGTGGGCTTTCGGATTTTACCAGGCTTATCAAATTCTAAAATCATAAATTTAGGTGCTGCTTCCTTGATCTATTCGTAGATACAGCATCCCGAGCTTCACCGAAATTGCGAACTCATCAATTTTCTGTAGTTTCATTGTTCAAAGGGTGGGGATTCCTGTTTGAAGTGGGGACAATCTTACAGGTGTTCCCACGTTCTCTCCCTACTCTGAAAACTGCACACCCATGGTGTTTTCCTAGAAATGGCTAGGGAGCACTTTCTTATCTGAGAGGTTTAAAGTTATTTTTCTTCTTGAAAAATACTTGAAGGTTAAAAAAAAAACAAATTCATCACAACAATGTCATTTGCTTTAAAATACTTCTACAATCCCAACATTGCTTGTATTATTACATATATACAATGAAATAGAAGATAAAGGCATACACTTCTTGCCATCCCTGAAACATCCGCTTAAGCCATTATCTCCCCACTTTTCAATTTAGGCGAAGTCAAGCGAAGAAATTATTCGAATTATTGTCTGTCCTTGTTATTCACACACCTGCAGAAATAGTAGTGAACCCAACGTCATTTTCCCAAGGGCAGCCAAAGTCATGGTGCTTCTTTTGTCTGAGCAATACGTCTGAGGCTTCCATTTTCAGCAGGAAACCACCGTTTTACAGATGGAGTATGCAGAAGATGGAGTATGCAAGAAGAGCTTTAATTTCATTTCACATTTCCAGTTCATAAAATAAAGGGCTATGGCTTTATAGGTTCCAGGGAAATGTTCTGCATTTGTTAATGAGTATTGCAATAAAAAAATAAATGCTTATAAACGGATTTTTAAGGGCTAAAATGGATAGTTGATGTACTACGAATTCGACAAAGGGAAAATTAGTCCTATGCAAAAATTAAATTTCAATATTTTAATTAAAAAATTTTAGTATTTTTTTTTTTTCCGGAATTTCTAAAATGGGTGGGAATTTTTTTCATCGATAGAAAAAAAAAAATGCTACATACTAATAAAATTATTCCAACGTGAATCTAATAGTTCAGTGAAATTATAATTAGGGAAAAAAAGATTTTGTATATTTCAACGCATATTATCAAGTATTTTTTTATATATATATATATATACGTATAGTAAACATTAATTTGGATTGCATGATGTTCTGTTATTTAATGTATGGATTTCTAGATAGACAGAAATATGAATTTAATATTTCGCTTATACAGCCTTGTTACCTAAATTAATTTCATATCTCATGTCGCTAACAGCTTCATGAAAAATTATTATCATTTACAAATAATTTCATAGATCATTCTAAATTTAATAAATTTTCTTACATTAAAACGGAATTATCACCAAGTTTCCATTGAAAAACAATCGCGAAAAAAAAAAGTTAGAAGCTATTATATTGAAACGAAAGAAACTTATTAATAATACAATAGAACACTACACATTAAGGTCAGAAAAAGAATAAAAATGTAAGGTTTCCATAAGCTTTGAAAAAAAAAAGAATAATTTAAATTAGATATTTTTTTGAACCAAATAAATTAAGCTATCAAACATGTGGCTGTCAGATTAATGCAAAAACTATATTGCTTCGAATCAAATCGCATACAATTCAAGTTTGAATTAGTTGCATATTTGTTTCATCATTACGATAATTAAAAAAATTTATATATAAATAATTGCTTAGTTAATAAAAACTGCCTAATTTCTGAAAGAGAATGAAAGAGAAGTAACGAATTAACTGAGATCTTTCATGTAAAAATTGCTTGGAAGGCACAATTTTGAAGGAGAGAGAAAAATAAAATTGTTTTCTCTCCAAACAAGTGAGAATGCACCCCAAAAGGACCGAAGAATCAGCGAACAAGAACATAAATCTTATGTCAAGCTGTGAGCCATTTCCTGTCTGATCGCCTGGTAATTGGTAGTTGGTTTTGTGCAAACTGTCAGTGCTATCAATGAATAGTGCATGTTATTTAAAGAATGAAATGCCATCTATTCTCAAAATCTTCGGTGAATTTGCTTCAGTCAAAGCTTCGAGGATAGATTTCAAAACTTGCATATAATACTCTGGCCAATTTTAAGTAGTTCTAGCAATGAATTTCGAGAAATCCGAATAAACATTTTGGCTTAATGTTGAACAAAATTTTTTTCTGTTTTCTGAAAGGTAAAGTTATTTATTACATTATCAACAGATTTGTTCAGAAAAATTAGGATTTCAAAATAGATAGATAATTATTTTCCGTTTCCCTTAGATATTATCTTAATTAGCATCATATTTTCCATACATTCAATGAATATTTTTTAGAATAGAAAATCAAAACTTTTCAGAAATTTCATCTTAAAACTACATTAAGGCAAATCCATGGAATCTATAAAAATCAGCACTAGTATCATTTCTCATTCTAAAATACATATATTTGCAATTGTGTATGTAATATATTATTCTGTTCTAAATAATTACTTTTTCCCCCTTTTCCTATATAAAAAGATTTGGATTTTGTTATTATTTTTATTTCACGATATATATAATCGAAGTAGAATATTAAAAACTATAAACTACAAAACGGTAGGATTTCTCATCTAACTCTCCATTATAATGACGCGAACTTTTAAAATGATATTTATAGGCAGACATATTATTAGTAAATTGAGGCACGCATTATTAAAAATCATACAAAACTTTTACATTTTAGATCAATAATTCTTGATATACCAAATAGATAAGTAGTTGCTTCTAGGTAGAATGTGCTTATTAAAAATGAATTTTTTAAAATTTTAACGAGGTTTTCAATTAAAAATTAAAACGTTTTATTAAATCCTAAATTTCAGTATTTTCCCCAAAAAAATTCGGTGCACATTGTTAGACAAAAACCATTTTTACATCACAGGCAAAATTAAAAAAAAATCATTTTTTAGCAATATTAGTTTTAATTCATTGCAATGTTTTTCTCTTATTTCAGTAAATTTTCGAAATTTTTTTTAATTCTATTCAGAATAATACTTTTAATTATTTTAGTTGCTGGATTCAAACTCCCACGCCTTGAAATGATAGTACGTGCATTTTTTATATTTTTTTTACATGCACGTTGAGGTTGCTATAATTGTGTGTTAATTTTTAAAATAACATATATAAATATGGGCGAATCAAACTAAAAAGTCATTATACTACGATGTCTGGTACTAGAGATTCGAAAACCTCCTTTAATTTATATCTGTTTATTTTTTTGATAATTCACTTACCTTTTTCACGGCTATCAAGTACATTTTGAGAAAAAGGATTATGTAATACCTAACTTTGTTCTATAATGTTGTATGGAATAATTGTCTATGGTATATATATATAATGCACTTCTTACAATTATTCAAAAAATCATTCCCTCAATAATTAGTAACATTTCTATTACTTATGTTGAGGTTACTTTTTAAGATTTCGATTACTTTTTGCGATCTTAATAAAAATAAGTCATCTTGAGTATGCTTCTTGCACATCTCCTTCTAAACAATCGAATCGAATTTCATTAACACTTAGGATAATTATTATTAAATAATAATTATCCTATGAATTAATTTTTCCTTTCTCTTGTCTTAAAGGCAATAGAAAGAAAACTTTCCAAAGTGCAAAAATATTTAGCTAACAAGAAATTAACCGAAATTTTGATGTTTCCTCACAGAAACTGCAAACCAATTATTGCACAAAAAGATTTTCATACCAAAATTTAAAAAAAAATTATTATACCAATTTTAATTTATGGAATTTATTTTCTTAATTATTCCAAATTAATTCTTAAGCTTAATTTACAAGAATGCAATCATTTTAATAATGAATTATTTTTGTTAATATTTATTGCAACTAGTTATTATTTTTGAAGTAAAAGAAATAAAATATGACAACAAGCAAAACCAGATGGTCAGCGCAAACATAAAGACATAATTCCACTGTGATAAAAAGAATCCGGAATGCTTCATTTAAAATGCATCTATAGTAGAAATCGTTGGAAGATTTTGCTCAACCATTATTACGACTTCTTTAAATATCTGACAAGAGCCATGAATTAATTATATTTTATCGTCTGAAAATAAATTCGTTTTTATATACGAAACTTAGTTGATTTTTCAAAATGGTGAATGTAATTGATTAAAGAATATTCATTAACATTTGTTTGCGCAAAGTAATTCTTTCAACAAAAATATCAGAAATGTTGCTACCTATTAAAATTAACAACTTCTTATTAAAAACAAGAGTATTTGAGAAGAATAACCTATATAAAGAAAATTCAGAATCTAACATAAATTAATCGCACTCTGAAAGACCATCCACTTCGTCTAACCATTAAAATGTCGACCAGATAAGAATTTGTGCTAGATGATCGTCGCTTAGTAATCAGAAATTTATTGAATGAGCTCCTATATGGGAAATAACAAAAAATAACTCTAAGGCTTTGCATTGGATAAAGAGTCTTTCCACAATGCCATTTTTATTCCTAAATTTTTGATAAAAAAAAACGTTTAAATTGGCTTTCTATTGGCAAAATTCATATTTATCTAATATAGCACCATTTGATTTTTTTTTATTTCCACGGTGGAAATTACCTCTTCGTGATTACTATTTTGAGACTATTAATTTGATAAAAAAAATTTACCACGAACTCTGAAGGGATTTCATAAAAAGAATTTTAAGGCATATTCTGACGACTGGAACAAACGCTGGCAGAAGTGCATTGCATTCATAGGAAATTGTTTCGAAACAAATACATTTTGAACAATAAATTGATACCTTTTGTTTTATGTTACAAATTTGGGTACTTTTTGATTAGAAGCAGCGCTGAGAGGATTACTAATAAAACACTTGACTATAAAACATTTAACTGTCTGCTAATGAAAAACATTAGGAATTTTGAATTTATCTCACAAACTTAATCAAAATGTAAAAAAGCATGAGAAAATCGAAAATGTATGTATCAAATTTAAAATCGAAAACATGAAAGAAGTGTATGAAAATCGACAGTATATATCAAATGTAAAATCGAAAATATGAAAGAAGTATGTGAAAATCGGAAATATATATATCGAATATAAAATCGAAAATATAAAGGATGTGTGGAAAATCGAAAAGGTATATACCAAATGTAAAATCGAAAATGTGAAAGATGTATGGGAAAATTGAAATTGTATATATCGAAAATGTGTATATTAAATATAAAATCGAACTTGAAGAGTCACGAAAAAAATTCGATATAAGATCACTTTTATCCCAAACTAAAATTTTAATGATTCTGATGATTTTGAAAAGGCGAATACACTTGATTATTACTGTTACTATTTTCTTCAAGTTAAAAAAAAAGTCTTCACTTTTATTTTTAAATTTAAATTTTGAAAGAACTTATTTCTTGTATGAAAGCAATATAGTTTGCGAAGATAATCCGGATATTTTTCTCAATAAATTTATTTCCACTGAGCTGTATATCACTTAAGGGGGGGGGGGGGAACCCATCTTCGCTGTTTATATAGAAAAAAAAACTTATTTATTTCTGTTTGTAATAATTCTAATAAAAATGGAAATAACTGCAAAAATATTTTCAAAATGCTGAGGAATTTCCTACGTAAATTTTTAAAATGCAATAGAAATCAAAAGAAATAAAAAATCGAAAGAAAAAAAAATCGGAAAAAAAAGTTAGTGGTTTAATTTTCCTGTTTATCACTTAGTAATTGTTTTTTTTTTTTGTTTTTTTTTGCAACAGATTTTAAATTCACATACCAGCTTGCAGATACTTAGATATATTTTATAAAATTAAGTAGACACATAAAAAAAGTTTAATCATTTTTTTTTTTAGTTCAGACAGGATATTTATTTCCGAACCCATCTGCAACTAGTGCTTTGTTCAAACATATTAAAAATTTAAGAAAAGTTTTAATTTACTAATGAAGAGCGAGTCTGTACTTCAAACTGGTGCCGCTCTACAAAAGAACTTTCTTCTCAGATTTGACTTCGTAGAGAAACACTTTGTGAGACTCAAGCCCGACTCATGAGTGAAGAGGACGTTGTCTCAATCTTCTTGTGAATAAAAAAGTATTACTTCAATCTTTTTTTTTTTTTTTTTGAGGGATGGGGCAGAGAGACGTGTAATGTAAAAAACGTATACCTCGTTTTGGTCATTGCAGATTATATCTTTTTTCGAAATGAAAATATTTGGTTTGGTTCATTTAAATTTGTTATATTAACATCCCGTCTTAAAGCAACATTAGGGCTATTTTTGTAATTTTGAGTCCCGGTCAGATGACGGGGATGACACCTGAGCTGGCACCAACCTCTCCAAACTTCCACACCACACCATCAGGAGGACGTTTGGCCCGACAAATTCAACGCGCACGAGGCCCGCTTACACGACGGTTCTTCGGTGGCACTGAGTCTCGACCTTGTAACACTCTGGCTCCGACGCCGGGGCCTTACCACCAGGCCACCGCGACCCTGTATAATATACGTCGACATGTGTGCATAAGAGGTCGAATTATAACTTACTCTAAACTTTCTGAGAAGGAGGAGGGGTCGAAGAAAATTTTACAAAATTCCGTGTAATATTGTCAATCCGAACGCGAGATTTTAACAAATTTCCACGTTTAGGTCTCTCTGAAACCGAAAAACCAATTTTTGAAATCATACTAGCCTGTTTGTGAACACGATGATTCAAAAAATGTTTTGAGCTATATGAATGGAATTTAGTATAAGGTTTTTACACAAAATATGTAGATTTAAATTAAATTTTGAACGATATTCATACAAAAGAGATGTGTCTGTACGATTGGTAGAATATAAGTTAATCCCATAATAACAAAAGGAACAAAGTTAAATGGATAAAATTTCGCACACAGATTTAACATCCAAAATGTAAATGTATCAAATTTGGAACAAAATTCATCAAAAGATTGACCATCTGTCGGTCTACTTTTTCTTAAACATAAGCCCGTGGTAACTCAAAAATGGATGGCTTAAATAAATAATGGAATTTTACACCAAATTTTGTGACTACAACTGTAGTTGCGTGTCCAATTTTGATTTCAATCAGTTCGAAAAAAAAGGCTCCAAAATGACAATTCGTTTTCTAGTACTTGCTTACTAAACAGGATCCTAATGATTAATAGCGAAAGATCACACGCTTATGGGTTCATTCATAACTACTGTTCGCAATGGCATGCAGTTATAGAAGTAAGCAAGAAAGTTTCAGCAAGGCAATTACAACCGGTTTTATTCGTCATGTAAACTACCCAGATAATAATTTCAGGGCCAATAATAATCTATTATTGAAATATATATATATAACCAAAATTCTGTAAAAATTTCCATGCCTATTAAGTTGGTATTGTTAAAAAAAGCAAATTTTTCTTTACCTTAAAATGGTTTACTAATTAGTTTGCACAATAATATTCTAATATTTCGTTAAAACGATAAAATTTCTCTTTAACTTTTAATAATTTAAAATAAATAAAATTACTTCGAAGTGCACATTTCCATCTCTTTAAGCATTTATGTGCCAAATGTAATCCAAAGTCAAACGGTCTTTTCTGTAGAGCACTCATTCATTCATCTTTATTATTTGCATAGATTAGTGAGAATTACATTTATATTTCAAATTGATTTGAAGAAGAATAAATGCAATATTGTATTTAAAAAAACAACAATTAATTCAGTAACAAAAAAAATTGCAAAATTATGAAACTGTTCATAGTATCCTTATATTTCTTACATATTCTAATGCGACATTTTGCCTCATTTTGAAATCATATTTTTACTAAGCTTATGAAGGATTTTTATGATTTCATCGATAATTAGATAAAACACAGAGAAAAGGATTATCTGAAGTAATGGGTTACATTGGTTAAAAAGGGGCTATGAATATTGGATTCGAATACAGTAGCCAAAGGTTGGGAATTCACAATCACTCTATGCCACGTAAATTCGTTTGAAACATCTTATCAAAGAAAGTGGCTGTTACATTAATAAAAGATAATTTTATTAATCAATAACTGATGTATCATATACTAAGATTGTATGTATATTCAAAATAAAAAAAAGAAGGAAAAAAAATAGACGTATGTTTTGAAATAGGGTATCTTTTAAATATCAATTGCGGCTTTGAAAAGAATCGGCATGCTGGAAATGAAAATAGATAAAACTTGAGCACCTCAGACTATGACAAATCTTTCAATGTCAAAGAACAATGATAAGTTGGGAAACAACCTTATTTTAATAGCACTTCGTTCAATAATACCGTTCAATAAAATTAAATATCGTTTCATTTATTGTTCGCAAATATTTCATTATTTTGTTAATATTTCCTACAAATACGTATAATAATTATATTAATTTGTCTACATTAAATATGATTTTCTTATAATAAAAAGCCGAATTAAGATCATTAAAGAACTTGATCCGATACAGTTTTAAGAAACCGCTTCTAGCCTCCCAAATTTCTAAAATGACAAAAAAAAAATTTTTTTTGATTTTTTTATTTAACCTCAACATAAGAAATCTTTAAAAATATTAATTATGGGTTAGTATCAAGAGAACTGATTTCATTGTTGCAGTATCAGGGAAATTCAATATTAAATGTGATTTTAGCAAAACAATAAAAAAAATTTGAATGCCACTTAAATACTATTTATTTAAAAGATTGAACATTTTTTATACATTATAAAGCAACATAATATAAAATTTGCATAAGTTTATTTACCAGAAATGTTCCAAAATTTAAACACTGGATTTTAATTTGAATAAATTAGAATGAAAAGTTCTTTCATTTATCTAAATATACACAGGACCTAGTCCGGACTGGATTAAGCCTATTGTGGGCTCATTTTTTTTCTATCTTATTTATTATACCAGATATTTTTTATTGATTTTAATTCTCTTCATAAGAATTTTATATAACAAGTTCTCAAAAATTGACAAAACATTCACATGCGGGTCATTTCAAGAGATTTGGTTTCAGGATTGCGCGAATAAAAAATATAATAATTAATAAAATAAAATTTTTAAAAAATGAGATCCAATTTTAAAAGAAATAGTTAAAAAAAGAAATCAACTTTGAATATAATTTAAATACTATTTAATTATAGAACCAGGCATTTTTATTTTCTCGTATACGTAGTCTCATATAAAAAATATCGTATAAAAGTATTTCTCGTATAAAAAGTATAGTAATCGTCAAAAGATTCGAACTCGAGATTTTGACATATCTCCACGTTTTACACCTCCCTGAGTATGAAAAATACATTTTTTTTTAACATGTTCGTCTGTGATAAAGATAACTCAAAAAGGCTTTGAGCTAGACAATTGAAATTTCTTAAACGATCTTTACACCAAATTTGATGATTTTTATCAAATTTTGAGGAAAATTCTGTTCAGAGGAAGTCTATTGGTCCGGATGTTCAAATATAAGTTAACAAGATAACTAAAAAAATCGAGAGCTAGATAAATGAAATTCGGTACACATATATACATCTATAGTGTTACTCATGTGTAACACTATAGATGTTACTTTGCCAAATTTTGAGCTAAAACCAACAAAGAGTTGACTGACTCAATCTGTAATTTCAGAAACATGTAAACGCCACAATTAAAAAACGCAGTGACTTAAATATGTCAGATTAGGTATGGGAGTTTGTGACTATAAGTGCAGTTTAGTGTCAAACCCTTGTTTCAATCGATTCAGAAAAATGCTCTAAAATACAAATACTTTTTTTTAATATTATTAAGCCAGGGATTAATTGTCCCAAAACTCGCCAAAGATAACACGATAGTCAGTAAAAATGCCAAACTGACGAAAAAAGCTAATATTTCATAACTGTTGTACGCCACAGCCATACAAGTCGTTCTTTAGCATGGCAAGTTTAATAGAGAACATGCGAAAAAATTATGGGAAGAATGCTCCCACTGGTTTAGAATTATAAAACAACATTTTCTAGAGTTTCCATACAAAATAATATAAAATTTGTAAAAGATAATTAAATAGGCATTTTATAATAATATTCCTATATTTAAACAATGTTTGATATTGATTTGAATCAGTTCGAGTACAAGGCCATTGTAAATTAAATCTCACGTAATACGTCGAAATTTGCTATTCGACTTATATGATAATCCAACCCTCGATTAAATTATTAAATACCAAGGACATGCTTTGACAGTTTTACTTTTGTGGAATTTTTTTATTAATTTAATTTTGTGCTTTCATTTAATTTACAAGAATGCTTCAATTTATTCAAATTAAAATTAAGTATCATTTAAGTTTTGCAACATGATTCTAACAACATTTTTAATTAATTAACTACTGCAAGATTTACATTTTATAATTTTAAAATTCTTTTTAAAAATGATGCCTTATAGTTTAAAAAAGTACAACCTTTTAATCAAATAATATTTAGGCTGTGTTAAAAAAATTACTTTTTAACCATTTTTGTAAATATTACTTTTGATAAATTTTGAATTATTTTTATACAGGAGATACAGAAATCAATTATCTTGAAAATTATCCATTATTATCCATTTTATTTTAGTTTGACAAAATTTGCAACTTGAGATATCTTATGCAAAAATTAAATTAAAATCAATGAAAACATAAGGCTTTGTAAATTAAAGAGAAGAACCCCCACACACTATCCTACCCAAAACTTACAATGTCTAAAGGCCCTTAAAGGGGATAAATTTAGCCATGCAACCAATTTATAAGCATCAATAACTGTGCCGAACATCAATATTAACGAATTATTACTCTGATCTGGAAGAATTAACTGGATACTAGTATACTGTGAACTGCTGAACAAATCATGTAACAAAAACAACCGGCTAAAGCAAAAAGACACAACAAAGTAATTTTTTCAACAAAACAGTTTTCTTCCTTGTTTTGAAAAAAAAATGAACCGTGGAAACATTGAAACACTTTAACTGAGACACCTTATTACATTTGCCATATTCTCTAGATACTACTACTCCCAACTGCCTCTTTATTTCAATCAATGACTTGTTTGAACAATGCTTTTATTTCTCCAAGGATAACAAAAAAGGGGAAGATTTCTAAACAGCCTGTAAAGAGGATGTGTTGTTCTTTTGACGTAAAATTCATTTATTACCAGAAAGATGAGGAAAAATAGTGACTAACAATTTGGCAATGCACTTAATGTTGTATTTTTTCAAAGTAATAATAAATTCCTTAAAATTCATGCATGTTTCCAATATTATATTTTTGACATCATTTAAAGACTTGAAAAATGTAAAAATAAGATATATCTTTGATGGCTAAGATATCACCAAAATGTAGAGATTTCTCAAAATCTCAAAATTAATATTTTCTCTATGCATGATATAAATTCAAGAAAGGCATAAAAATGATGAATTTATGATATGTCAATCTGTGGGTGTATTTTGTGCATTTAAAGGCAAATATTCTTAACAATGTTCTTTACAAAGTTTTAATCTTTTAATCTTCTTACAATTTATTCTAAGTAGTTATATTAGAAACAACTATATTTGATATTCTTCCTGAAATTACTCATAGTTGGGGTTTTTTTTGTAACATTGTTTTTTAAAATCAGAATTTTTTTTTCACAACCCTAAACATAATCATACAAAATATTATGGTTGTAGAAATTTTGAAAGCACCTCCTTTCAGATTTTTCAATATTTATAAGAAAAAGATGGCACAAAAAAATACTTTTAACTACAAAAATAAGTAATAATAATGACAAATAAATATAATAAATCTTCCTTTATCAATTATTTCTAAATTCTATCTTACAAAAAAAAAATCCTACTAAACAAAATGTTTAAAACATTGTTTATAATATCTCTGGATGCTGCATAACTGATAATATTCTTCTATGTTAAGAATCCAAATGAGAAGGGGAGTAAAAGCATATTATGAATGTGCAAGCTGAACTTGAGTGAAAATGAGGCAAATGAAAATCATAACATTGAGAGATAAAATTTCTCTGAGAAGACAACAAATTATCTCAAATAATAGTTTTTCCCCCCTTCTTTTCAACTGAAAAGGAAAATGTTGAAAGATTAGATGATTGATGGATTTAAATATTGCACGTAAAGTCAACTTAACTTGTATTTAAATGCATACTTTAAAAAAAGTGTTATTGGAGTGTTCCCGAATTTCAATATGCAATATGTTACTGGTGCTATATGGTGGTAATAACTCTATTGAAATTCTATTTTTTCAAAAGAAAATAGAAAAATAACTGCATCAATTAAAACAAGCTGTGCAAAACTCAATATAACTGCATTTGGGTTCAATTACTTCATGTGCAAAACTCAACATAATTACTAGCTGTTACCCATTCAGTCTTCTATATACTATAGCAATAAATAATATGCAATAAAATAAAGAGGCAATATAAAAGAAATTTTATAAAAAAGAGACTTTCCTGACCATAACCAAACACCTTTTATGAAGGTAATAATGAAGGCCATAAGCATTTCATAAAATTTGTATTCATAATACATTGATACAGCAAATTTAAATAATAATCCTGTTAAAAGCTAACAGATCATTAAAATAATTCAATACAATAGTACCAAAAAGAGAGAGAGAGAGAGAGAAAATAAATATATTTTTTATTAATAATGAAGCTTATACCTAGTTGTAATGAGTGTAGTCCTAATGTTTGTAATATAGATAAGATAAATCTATATCTTGTTTCCTGATAATTAAAAAGCAAGAGATAGCAGAGCTTAATTTTTTTTTATAATGCATTGATTTCATATCCTTTTCTTTCTACTCAGGAACAAATTAACATATAATATTACAATATTTTGACTACTTGCATTAAGAATATGTTCTATACTCTGTTAAATGAATCATAAAACCTTAATAAAAAATAAATCTTCACATAAAAGATGTTTTAAATTCATATTCATTTTTGTATTCAAAGTTCATATTCATAAGTTCATTATTCATTAAGTATCATATTCAAAGTTCATATTAATGCAACAAACATTACATGTACAAATAATGTTATTTAACCTATATTTCAAAATGCATTAATTTTCATTTGAAGTACAATGAAAAGAGGTAGTATACTTTTCAGTCATCTATAATATCACAAACATCCATAGTAATTATGAAATAACTGCATAATATTTCCTCCTTAATCTTTATATTTTTTATGACCAAGGGCTAGAAATGTAAATATCATATCAAGTTAAACAATGAAATATAACAATGTTCATGCAAAACAGAATAATCTATTTTAACATCTAAATGCTGAAATATATTTTAGGGTACATTTTAATATATTGTTCATTATTTCTACTAAATGCAGTTTTTACTTCCACAAAAAATTTTACGTCATAAAAGTAAATAATACTAAAAAATAATTAGCGTAACTATTTCGTGGGAAATGGGAAATATTTACAATTTTGTTATAATTCTACTTTTTTAAAAATAGCAGATTTGCTTTTATGTCATATGCAAATTAAAAGAAAGCACGTGTTGCTGAATTTCTATAATGTAAGGCTTTAAAAAATTTCAACATTTTTGTCCCTCCCGTAAAATATGTATTTTTATATATAAAAAGAAATAATTTCCCATTTCTGCCTTCGAGAAAAAGAAAATAAATTGAGCAAACGTAAATAAACAATGTCCCAAATATTTAGTAGTTGCGATATGGTAAAAATGATCGATTCATCGCCAAGCTTGAAATACTTCCGCCAGTAGTATTCTTAAGCCTAACCCTAAAATTAATTTAATAATCATTTTAAAAAATCATGCTTTATTTTTTATATTTACTTTAATTCTATCTCCTTTTAGGCCAGTCCAAAATTACCTTATAATAAGAGAAAACAAAAAGAGATGTAAATAAAAAGTTTACGACATTTCGTTTTTTTTTTTCACTGGAGCTTTTCAAGTTAGAAGTGGCATTACGATTGCTTCCCCATATCCTGAAACCGAATCCGAAACAAAAGCGTTAGAGCAGACATCTTGGGAATTGGCAATTCATTGCATTGCTTAACGACTTAAGTAAAAAACAACGATATCGAATCCTTCTCATCTTTTTAAATGCTTTTTTTCTCATCAATCTTCTAGTGATTATGGAATTTGAAACTTCTAAAAAAATAAGTTCAAATAATTTTAAATTCAGTATAACTTTTTATCCCGCCAAATACAGTACGTGTATTTAATCATTAGTATTCATTTATTTAGTCTTGGGCAGTATAAATCGATTAATTTCTGAGTGATTTTAGCTGAACAGCACATTCAATACTGTTGACAGCAATAAATTTATGTGTTGATTGATGAGATTAGACAACATATTTAAGTAGGACATTAATTGTAATTTTCATTTTAATTATTTGCTGTTTATAGTTGTATGGAAATCTTAAAATGATAATAAATCCGGAAGAAGCGTTTATCGCTGCTCTTTAATGAGTGGCTATTTATGAGAATTAAAATCTTTTTAATTTGCGGAAACTATTGTTGAATTGATTTTTCTTATTACAATATTAAAGCACGACTTCATAGTAATTAATATATAATTGCATATATCAAATGGAAGCATTCTCTTAAAACAGATTTAGCTACATTGGTGATAATGAATCAGAAAATAAAATAATTTCTGCACCTATTTAATGAGGAAAATGAGTGACAAATAAATTTAAAATTGCTTAAAATGTGGAGATATGACATTAGATGAAATACAAAAAAAAGTTACTTCTAATAAATCGTTTATTAATACTATGTAGTTGTTGTATTAATCAAAGTAGCATTTTCTTTAGATATTCAAAACCTTATTTTAATGTGTAGATATCTGCATAAAGTTTAAGAACTAGATCAAAATCATGAATATTTTCATCCATTATAAGACTATCATTTTTAACCAAATGGGCATTCAGTTAGAAATGCATTTTTTAAAAATAATACTTCAAAATTTTAAATAACCATTATATTAACAGCAGGATTACAAAATTTTGTAATCATGATTTTTGGATATACATTTTTACATCTTATTCATAGTTCATTAAATATATATATATATAAAACCCGCTAGATTATGCTTGGATTACATTAATATCAAAATCATATTAGTGCAAATTATCTGTTTGAAATATTCTTTCTTAGATCAGTTGTCATGTTGAAATAATTAATCTTATTTGCTTTCTATATTAAAACTAAATGATATTTTATTTTGGTGAATAAAATCTGTTGAATTCTGTGAAGAAAAAAAATTACCTGTTATTCTATTCTTTTTTTTTAATAAAAATTACTAATCATATTTTTATCAAATTATTCTTGTAAAAGCAATTACTAACTATATTCTTATGAAAACTTTTGTAGCATACAAAACATTTAATGAAAAAAAAAAAAATAGTTTTTTTTTAAAGAATTTTCTTGAAAAAAGTTTTTTCCTTTCCCTTTGTTTTATAATTCTCAAAATATTTTATGAATGCTTTTATATATTTATATAGTCAATGATTATAAAATTTCTGCTCAAGCAGCCTCACAAATTATTTTACTTTTTTTCCTGCTGATTTTTAAAGCAAATGTTTTTGATTGACACTTAAAAAAAAAAAAGTCTACATTTTCTATTTATGCAATAATACTTATATTTTTATGAATATTTTAAAAACAACCATAATATTTCTCATAATGTTTCTGAATTTTAAAATATATTTTTACAAAATTATATATAAACTAAAATAAACAAGACTGAAATCTGTTTATACTAATTAGACACAATTTTCCTCATTAATATAACTTGGATGACCTCAAAACTTTGTTATTATAATAGAATCTTACTTAGCCTATAAAAATAAGACCCTCTTTGATGACAAAGACAATTTTTCAGAATAATTGTATATTTTAAAGCTTATCCGTTCATATTTTATAATGGCATCTGTAGAAATTATAGCAAGTAAAAATCATTACATTAGGTTTTTATTTCTACGGTCATAATCAAAAAATATCATAAATCATAAAGATTGAAAATTAAAAAACATATTCATAATTTTATACTTCAAAAATTACATTAATGTAATTTTTACATAAAAACTACTCATTTCTTAGTGAATGATATGAACAACTGAAATATCTGTCAGCTTACAAAGTGATTTTAATTTAGTTTTAAATTAAGTATAAACTGAAAGATAATGTCATTAAATAAAATAAATTAATACTGTTTAGCAAATTTTATAAAAGTCTTCAATGTAAATTTCTTCGATATTGCTTATGTAGTTCCCTCCCACTCTAAATTTCATTCTTTACTCTTGCATTTTAAATTAAAATTTACACCTCTAAAAGTTAATACAGCTGCCTAATCAGGTGTCATTAGTGAAAGATTGTCCTGTTTTCTTATTTTGCTCATCATTAAATATATTTGTTTCAAAAGTTAATGTAATGATCACAATAATACATAATTAAATTTATTTTATTCAAAGAATCCATAAAACATAATATCAGATCTATACATAAAAATAGATATGACAACATTTCATATTAAAAAGTTTTATGTAGGGCAGTCTTCAAATGTATATGTACAGTTTGAAGTATTAAAAAGTAAATACATCTTTGATGATATAAAAATAACAATTTAAAAGATTTGATACCTATGCAATTACTGCAAAAATCTGATGACGTAAGTACAGCATATGAAAATGTACAAAGCAGATAATAATAATAATAATAATAATAAAAAATAAAAAAAACTGAGTTGACCAAGAATTATTTTTAAGAATATGTGGATGGTTGAAAAATAATACACATATCAATGGGCTATATAAATTGTATAGTTATGTTGCAGTTAAAAAAATATCCTTCTATTTACAAAAAAAAAAAAAAAAAAAAAAAAAAAAAAGCCAAAATTCTAAGGGTTTTTTTTTTCCATCAAAAAAAGAATTGTGAATATTTATTGTTTAGATAAGAATATTGTTCTTAATTTTTTTTCTATAGAAAAAAATATTTTAATTTTTTTTTATGATTTAAACAAAACAAACAAAAAAACTTTAGAAAAATGTTAATCATTTAGATAAATTACTTTGTTTCCTCAGAATTACGTTATTATTAACTGTTTAATGAATTGTCCGTTATCAACAAAAAAGCCTCTTTTAGATTTAAAAGTTATTTAAGTTATGAGCCTCTTTTAGATTTATGCAGTTTGTCTATTTGCATACCTAATACAAAACAAACTCGGGATACATTGATATTCAGTTAAATGAGTTACAAAATTAAATGTGTAAAACTAATATCTAGATAATTCCTTTCCTTAAAAATTAAAATATATTACTTTGAAATACAAATTAATAGCAGTTTAAAATAATAATACTTAAAAACTAATTCCTCTTACCAATCATGTACAGAAAATCAAACAAATTAAAATTGCATAAAAAAATGTTTTTTGAAATAAATTTAAAAAAAATACATTGTGATGATAATAAAGGAATGGGCAATGAAACTTGTGGAAACTTCTGAATAATTTAGAGAGGATGCTGTTATATATTCTTAGCCTCAATCACAGACAAATATTTTTAAAACCAGACAATTATTAGATATTATAACACACTACCTATAATTGTATATTTCTAACCTAAAAATGTGATAATTTGTATTTTGTCCATTTATTCATAATATAAACCAGTTTCGTTATTTGAATTTTGAAATCCATTCCAAGAATACCATTTTAAAGTCCAGTACCCATAACCAAAATCTGGAATGCTATATTTTATATCTGATGAATATATTTATTCTGATGAAACATTTTATGGATTTCATTTTATTACTTCAAATTTAACTTGCAATCTGGTGCTATATCAGTCTTTCCTAAAATCAATAAATTTAGCATCTTATAGAAGTTTTTTAAGTAAGTTTATTACGACTCCAATTATGAGCAAGTAAAACCAGACATGCATACAATAATTTTAGAAGAATTAGAAGAAAGTCTCTAGTATGAAATACAGATTTTAATTAGTTTTTGCCTAAAATAATTTGAGTATTTTCAAGGAATATTTCTTATTTGTAAACAAAATTGCAATTTAATGTAAAAAGCATAAGTTTTAAATTTTAATAAAAATTCTATAAAAAAATTACCTTAGTTTTTCCCACTTTTAAAAAAATTAATAATTCAGAAAAACCTGATCCAATTACTATAATTAAAATTAGTCAAGTACAAATATAATAAATTTTGTGCTATATTACTTTGTAATATATTACTGAAATGAAAATTAATTTCTCCAAACTTATTTTAGATTTACATAATAATAAAAAATGTTGATAATACTAAATGAATTTTTTTATTTTGTTCCAAATATAAAATTCATTTATCAAGTACATTCATTTGTTGAAATATACATTATTGTTTGTAATTTGATATTCATAGAACTTAATTTAAAAACTGCCTCTACCTAGCAATATCATTACCTTACAGCAATGTCATGGAAAATTTAAAAGTAAATTGCTTGTAAAAACAATTTTAATGAGACAAAATATGCAACCATAGAAGCATCACTTGATAGAATTTCCTTTCACAAATCCTGTGAAAAATAGTTATTGAAATATTCATTCAAGGGAAATTTTTTGTCAAGTAACTTATGCTATAAGAGAAGATAACTATAAAACCTTCAGTTTAGTTTTCTTGAATATTACATACAGGAGAGAAAAAGACATAAAAACACAATACAGTTTCAACTTCACAAATTTTTTTAAGTTATAATTTACCAAATTTGGTACTAAACATAATAATAAGATATAAAATCTAACTAACACCATATTTCATCAGAATTTTTTTTACACCAATGTAAGCGGAAAAATTTAATATTATTGTTTTGTCTTTTCTACATACAAGTACATTATTTTGCTTGATTTTAAAATGCATAAAAAATTTACTATGGTAAATCATAAACTAAAAATAATTGAGGTTTTATAAGAATATTGAAATGAGTATCTTTTTTTTTTTTATATACTTCTCTTCAAAATTGCAAGGCTCTTTCATTAATGATCTCAATTGTTAACAGCAAGGTTTTGAAAAGTTCTATAAATTTGAATTTTCAACAAAGTTTGCATTCCAAAACATTTTGCAACTGAAGTGAAAAAATTACCTACCAGGAAATAAAAAAACAGATTGCAAATATAAAGCAATACATTTACTTGTTCAGCAAAAATAACACTGAAAGAGTTTTAATGCTGTATTGAAAATAAATATCCCATTCAATATAAAATGAACTTATTTGCTACATTATTATTACAAATTATAATAGAAACAAAAAAAGATTATGAATATGTGATTTCAAAAAGATCAAGATAATTTTACAGCCAAACAAATAAAATAATCTTATTACACATCAATACACCTTTAATTAAAAGTAACACTCTTTTTAAATATTATACTGTAATTTATGTGTATATCAATTAAGCTATAAAAATTCTTAATTACTGTTGTTTATAATTCAGTACTTTAGATTATAAGCAAATAAAAATTTTCACATTAGACACTTCTGCATGCACTAATGATGAATACAAAATTTCATAAGTAAAAGATTAATAAGAAAATTTAACAATATCAAGTTTTAAACTGAAATATTTATTCTTGATTATTATGAAAAAGTTGTACTTTTACATGCATAGAAAAAAATCGAATGTCATTTAAAAAAATGTTTGACATACAATTAACAAGCTATCAAATTTAAAGTTATTAGAAAACATTTAAATGCATTATTAAATCATAATACTAAAAGGAAAAAAAATGAACAGAAACAATAAATTAAAAGAATGTGAATATAAATACATTAAATGTTAGTCTTCGAAACATTACAAGAAAAATTAAAATAGAAATGCAAGGTACGTTTAATGTGTCCGATTCAGTTTTCTTTAAGAATCATTGCGAATTGGTACAATACCATTAGAAGTTAAAAGCTTCTGATGCTGCATTTTTAAATGTCTTTTAAAGGAATTGCGCGTTTTGAACTTATTTGAACAAAATTTGCACGAGAAAGGTTCTTCACCAGTATGCTTTCTCAAATGTTCCTTATAATGGCTTGGATGTCTAAAAAGACGTTTACATGTTGGACACTGAAATCGATTTTTGTTGGCATGAATCATCATATGATACTTCAAACTATGTCGACGAGTAAAGGTCCGATAACATATATGACACTTAAATGGTTTGATTTTTAAATGACCCAAGTAATGATAAGTTAAGGATGTATTAGCTGTGAACTGTTTCTTACATATTTCACAAACATAAACTGTTGGCTTATCACGGTACTTCCTCTTTCTCCTCTGCTGACTCAATATCCGGATGTTTCTCCATGCAATTTCATGAATACTTTTTTCCACATTTTCAGAATTTTCAATGCTATGATCTGGCACAAGAGCATCTTTTTGCTCAGGCAAAGCATTTGATTTGCAAGCTACACGATTTTCAACACACTCTAAAACCGATCTAGATGTACTATTTGGTGCAACAATTTTCACCCTCTTTCTACTTATTCTTTCTATTGGTTTTTTAGATGAAATCCTACTAGTAGAAGGTTGAGTAAAAAATGGTTTCAAGAAATTAGTTGGATCCCCATTTGAGCGAAACTCAACAACCGAAGCTGGTTCAAGAGGGCAAGGAGTATAAACAAACGGAAAACAAGGCGTACGGATTATTGGTGGCACTAAGACCAATTCACCATTCAAATATTCGTTTAAATCAAATTTGTAGGAACTGTCATTTCTTCGTCGAAGAATTTTATTCTGCCCAGCCTCTCGAAGATTTCCATTAGAAAACTGATCAGCATCAATATTTTTTGCGTAATCATGTTCGAACTGCCCATGCTTGATAATAAGTTTATCTAGTGGTAAATTTATAGATTCAGTGTCAATTTTTGCTAGTAAATCAGTGTCTAATGACACAGGAGCATTTTCATCACTTAAAACTGGTTGCTGCAAAACTGAATTAATTCCATTTGATCCAACCTGAGGATACTGCCAATCACTTTTTATGGATTTAAGCTTTTTTGAAGGTTTCAGTGAATCTTTAGTTGCTTCATTTATACTGAATCGTTTACTCATAATGAGATTTAGAAGCTTTGTCTTATTGCAGGAGCTTTTATTGTTGTCTTGCTTGGTCCTTTTTTCAATATCGCTGAGAGAATCTTTTAAAAAGTGATCATTTATCAGATGCTTCTTCATTTCTAAAACTCCCTTCATTTCATTACCGTAACTTTCTATCACTTTTGAACACGTAGGGGAGAATGTGCATCGATATTTAAATCTTCTGCAAAGTTCATCCGAGATGTTTTCAAAAAAATGAGACAATAAAGTAGTTGGTATTGATTTAATATCGATATCACACGATGGATTATCTTCGATTTTTACTCTCGCCTTGTAAGCTTCTTGTAGTTTAACAGCAAGCTTTACTTTATCAGTTTTTGGTTCCGATTCTTCAACACTGGTATCTTGCTTTTGTACTTCAGTTCCGATATCTTGATCTTGCTCATTTACAAAATGAGCAGCAGATAATAATAAAAATAAACCTCTTGATCTTTCTGAATTCATTTTCAAGGTAGGAAGATTAAACCTTATATAATTTGTAGTTGCTTGATGGAGATCACAATATCGCATGCGAACTACATAACAACAGTTCAATCAGAACGCTTAGATTTTAAATTATTTTTCCATTGTTAAAAATATAAATTAATCAAAGTTTATACAGCAGAATATAATACATTCTGCTTCCCAAAACAAGCGTATATATGAAAATTTGAACTGAAATCTAACAGCACGCGACAATAAAATGCACAGCAGACAAGAATGTAAGAAAAATGAAATGGTAATACGGTATTGCCAGGTTTCTAAACAGTTAGAGTAAGCTCATGAAAACCTGTTGCCAGATTTCATATAGCTAATAAAAATAACGTTACTGACAGAAAATTTCGATTACCGGATGGAATTTCCCTCTTGAATCTAGTATGTTGACATCACAATTGACGTCATCAAGTCGGGCAAATAAAAAAAATTATTGGATTTAAATAATGTAAAGTTTATTTTGAGTCGAATTTTTTAAGTATTTATTTATTAGAATTACGAGAAAACAGTTTTAACTTTAATATTCATATTCATCAGAGGCGAAAATGCCAGTCTGCTTGCATTAGTAAAACAAAACCTAGAAATTTCTGCTACAAAATTTGGCGGGAAATATGGCGATCTAGCTCTCGGCTGATATTGTTCAAATTAGTATGCATTTGAAATTATAATTGCATGAAATTTGACTTTTTTGTCGTGTACTATTAATAATAACACTGTTTGTAAATATTTATTTATAATTTTAATTTAAAGTATTGTCATTGTAAAAGGAAAGTAGTTTTGAATAGATTAAATTAAAAATTACGTGAGAAATATTTGTATTTAGATTTGCGGTTGTCTGTTTATCGATTGAAAGGTAACTACTTTGGAGCTCTTTATCCGGTTTTTCTGTTAAAATAAATCGGCCTGTTAGTAATAAATTTCTAAGCTACAGGATAGTAGAAGGATGTTTATATTCATAAAGGCCTTCAAGTTGCAAAAAATTAACAAACGTATATTCAATAAAAAATTGCCATTAATTTTTTGCAAAAAAATGAAAGACGATTAAAAAAAATTAAAGACCCCTTAAGAAAATTTTATGTTTTATGAATAAAAGCAATAACGATTGAATAAAAATATACAACTTAAATTAAGACATAACTGCAAGAATAATAAATTCAGAAATGCAAATAAAAATTACAATAGATGTTATACTCAGAGATTTGAAAGCTGTCACCAACCAAAGGTTTATTGATTTTATACTATGAATTCCCAATCAAATAATTTCTTTTCTATTTAAAATTATTATGTATGAAATTTTCATAAATCTGTTTAATAGGTCTATAAATATACTAACTATTTCTTTTTTGTTGTTGCTTAGTGTAATGAACTTTGTATTCACTTTTTAACATAATGATATTGAGTGTATATTAATATGCTTGCTTTGTAGATTTCCTATATAAAAACAATATCATGTATATTGAATTTTTATGTCACTTTAGATCTTGCAAACTACTATGAGAGTACGAATCTAGGACAGTCTATCACAACTATTCTGCTTCAGTAATTAATAGCTTGCTTTTCTTTCTTTGACACAACATAATAACAATTTTATAAAATATAATCAAATGTTAATCATCTTTCTGTCACATTACCAGCCCAGTGAGAAAAAGCATGTTCATGAAGAATTTCTTCACAATTTTGGCTCTTGATAATAAACTTGTGAACATTGGCTGATAATGTAAATGTTAAAGCAAAGTGTCTGTAAGAATATCTCTGGCACCATCTTGAAATAGCTAAAATAATATATATATATATATATATATATATATATATATATATGATTTTGTTTGAAGTTTTATATAATTGAGTCATTTAATTGTGCTTCATAATGATTCTTTACTGGTTTTATTATTTTAAGATAATTTCATTTAGAGTTGAAATTTCTTTAGATTCACTCATTATAAATCTCTTTACCACATTAAGAATGTAATTTCTTTGAGAATCTTATCCTTTTTTTATTATATGTTGTATTTATTATATGTTTATTCTTTCTTTTTTATTATTTGTTATATAAGCTTCTCTTTCATCTCTTTGCTTTCATTTTAAAAAAATCTTTTTATTTTTTTGCAAATTAAATGCTTGAAATTTTTAATTTGATTTGCATCATTTCCAATTATAAAGGTGTTATTCACAATAAGCAAATTAATAATTTTGGCATTCTTAATTATCTTTTTAAACTGTACTCTGTAATTATCTTTTTACCATCCTAATTTAATCATTAATTCATTGGGACAATCATTCAAGAATTTTGAAAGTTGTTTCAGACTGCCTGTTAATTTGGCATTCATTTATCATTAGTAAAATATCTTTCATTTTCATGAAATAAGTTTCAATAAAGTTTGCTCTTCCAGAGTACAATTTATTCAACCATTTCGTCAAATTATTGCTAAGTGAACACCAATAGCTAATAATATTCTTAATGTAGTAATAATTGCACAGGTTTCTAAATTATCAGCTCTCTTCTTGATTTTCACCATTTCCAGTAATAAAATACAATTAATAATAATTTATCCACTTAAAGCAAAATAAACATTTTGACATCATTTATTATTGTACTGTATTATCTATTTTAAATTTTATATATTCTAGATGAATCATTAATTCATTGAAACAATCATTCCAGCATTTTAAGATTGCATCAAACAACCATATACTGACTTGATGAACTTAAATACCATCACTTGCAGAATGCTTTTGATGTTGAAGCATATTGATTTCAAAATCAAGTTTGTCATTTAAAAATACTGTTTTTAAATCCATTTCAGGGAAACATACATCTGAATGCACTTTAATGACTAATAATTTACTCCAAGTATTTAATTCGGCAAAATGTGTATAGATTTCTGAAAACATATTCTCTTCTTTTACATAAAACCTTGAGCAACTAATCCTGCTTTATGTCTTTTTATGTAACTAGGATTGTCTCTTTTCAGTTTAAGCCAATATTTGCATTCTTTGGTGCTTTCATAAGAATTGATATTTCATTTTTTTGTAATAGTGTATTTCATCATTTTTTTTAATTCTGCATTAGTAATGTGGTCTGTTTTTAGCTTCTGGACTTCTTGGACAATCTTCTATGTATGCTTAGTAGTTAATACTAAATTTACCACATTGTAGTTATTAAATCAAAATGGCAACTCTCTTATCTTTTCACTCCACCTTACTTTAGATTTCACAAGATTCTGTTACTTCTTCAGAGTCTTAATTTTGTTTCTTCAAGGTTTCGGTTATCCACAACTCTTTAGTATTGAATGACATTTTTGTAGAAACGAAACATCTTTGTCAAAAATTACATCATTTGAGAAAATAGTTTTTCATTCTTTTATATCCCTGAATCAATAGCTATTTTGTGTATATGCAATCATTATAAGATTTTTGTTATTTGTGAGACTGTGTAAAAATAAGCTGTTTAATGAAATTCTTTGAATTTTTAATCATCTGAATGTAGAAGTATCAGTTATTGTACAGATGAGTAAAAAAAAAAGTTGTTGTCAATGAAGAAAACTAAAGGTTTGGATCCAGTTTTAATTAGATCATGAAATGAAATCGACCCTTTTCTCAAGTGCCTTTTAAACTCAGATTTCTATGATTTTATTTATTCTTCTCATTGAAAAATTTCTTTCTTTGAGTTCACAATCTGTAGACATAACTCTGGCTATAATTTATCTTTAAAGATAAAATGATATTCATCTAAAACAACATTTCTTTAAAATATTTTTTTTTTCTTTTTGTATATTATCTGTAGTTATTTGCTTATATAACATTGTTTTTATTTGCTTATATAGCAAATGACTACAGATTGTTGAAAAATCAGTGCATTCAAGTTTTCTGTTAGAAAGAAAATTCTATTCAAAATTTGGAACAGAAAGCAGATTTTTATTTTATATAAAGCTTTTTCATTTAAACAATTTTTCTCATCTATGCTATCAATTATGATTGTTATTAAATAATATTTTTGGAGTTCACTGAAATATATATCATCATTTGTTTAAATGATCCTCAAAATTAACATATCACTTTATATTATTTTCTGAATGTAATGAACACCCTTTACCAGAAAATACAACTTGTTATTTTCTGTTTTGACTTTGGTGATATATTTTGATTTTGTTTTCAAGAATACAAAATCACGTTTTTGTGCCCAATATACCCATGATGATAATTTATGAATTTAAATGCATGTTTTGATTAGATTCATAATGATTTTCAATACAGTATTAAGTTGACTTTGAAGTTTTATTTCTTATAGCTCATTTTCTTTCTTCTATCCAAAAGTTTTTTTTATACATTATAATATTAACTTTTTAGATAGTAATATTATTAAATTAAAACTGCTATTGATATTGACATCAGTTAATATCAACAATAAAGGGCATACATGTCAATCAATTCTTTTCCAGTTAATTTTGATTGATAAATGGTGTAGAGGATTCTCACCGTGCAACTGGTCTTCATGTCATGCTATTCCATGACAAGAAAAAACTCCAGAGCCCTCAAACACACTTTTATTGCACAAGATATTTGCAGAAGTGAGCAATGTGCAAGAAAGAGTATTTATTATATACAAATGAAAAGGAATGCACATAATGCCATGTATTTTTTAGTCACTGTAATTTGTAATCAATGGCTTAATCAAATTTTATGAATTGCAGTCACCCATTTTCATTCTGCATTGTCAGCGATTTTCTGCTGAGACATAGTTACTGTATATTCCCTTTCAAAAGCTCTATCCAAAAACTTAAATGTTTTACTATGCTTTACATATATCCTTGGCATATTCAATATGAGAATCTGTTACATTTTGGCTATAATATGATTATATTAATGATTATTCTTTTTAATCCATTGTCTATCTTCAATTTTAGATGGTAGCTTCTTATTGCATTCTTTGACAATGAACACATTTAAAACTATTTCAGTAAAAAAAACCTCCAGTTAATGAAATTAGTTATCTCAAATTTCTTCTTCTTTTATACTGGAGACTTCAGTCCAGTCAAATAATAACAGATTAAAAATAAAAATGTAGAACCTAGAAACTTAGCATTTAGAAATATTGGTGAAAAGGAATAAATGAGAGTTATTACATAGATACGTATTCAGATATTTGAAAGTTATTGTCAACCAAAAGCTTGTTTGATTTTTTTTCTTTTCTGACTGAGCATATTTTGTTTTTAATGAATAAATCATTGATGTGTATGAATGTATTTGTTACTTTCATATGTGAATACAGTTTTATAAATTTGCTACTATAAAGGTTTTATTGTTTGGTAATAATTATTAAATTAAAAAAAAAACTTCTGTAAATAGAAAGACTAATTAAAAAAAAACATTTTATTTCTAAGTCATTTTACTTATAAGTTATTTCTGCATATGCATACATTACATGAATATCATAATTTTGCATCAAGCTCAAATTTCACCAAAGAAGATGTTTCGTAGTTTTCATCAGTTTGATTAATCCCCTCGCCCCTTGTTTATAACATAGTTGTCTAAGCTTAGGTAATATATATATACTATATATTAAGGTTTGGTTTATAATTTATATCAATTCTTATTTTCATTCCCTATGCCTGCAGAAACAGTAAATTCATCATTGTAACTTAGGATTATATTTATATGGTAATTGAACATATTTACAAATATTTTACATTTTCTTAAAGAAAATATAAATGAAAAGTAACTTTAAAAAAAATTGTAATTGAAATGAAGGAATAATTTAAATAGGATGTAGTAAAAAAAATAAGTTAGGAAACAAAATTCATTTCATATGATATTTTCTATCATCTGAAGATATCCATTCTGTATTACGTTATTTATTTACTTTACATCCCTATTTGGCCAAGCCAGTCCATAGTTTTAAAGCTTGTTCTAATGCAGTGTGTCAGATACGTGGTTTTGAAAAGAAGAGACTGGTTCCTAAAATTCTTTTTGATAATGAATTTCAGAATAGAGATTGAATAAGTAAAATTTGCAGGCAGATTTTTCCATATGAAATGAATGTAATATAATTAGTCTTTTCACTTTCTCGTATACGTGATATAGAGCTGGCAACAAATTCGAGTTCGCGATCGTGACGTATCCCCACATTTTAGACCTTCAAGAGTGCGATTAATACATAATTCAAAAACACTTTGATCTAAACTGATGAAATTAGATATAGGATCTCTACATCAAATTTGTAGATTTCTCTGAAATTTAAAAAAAATTCCATTTCGAGGAATTTGCTTAAAATCTCTCTTATTATTCGAATATAAGTAATACGATAATTATAAAATGAAATGTGCTAGACAGATAAAATTCGGTACAAATATTTAACATCTATAGACACCTATTACAGCCAAATTCAACAAGTGGTCGACATATGTCAGTTTGAGCTTTTAGAAACATGCAAACGCGATACTAAATTACGCAATAACTGCGATCAAATTTGGCGGAGTTATAAAGCTTTGAATATCATTATTTTTGGACAATCAGCATTGAGAAAAGTTCAAGATCTATTTCGCGTATTTTCTTCAAGATGGGCGATGGAGAAGTTTAAAATCGTAGGAAATTGAACACATACTGTTTTCAAAAAATTCTTATAGTAGAAAGCAGAGTAAAATAAGTGAGTTTCAATCATACATACCAAATATGAGCAGGTGGTATGTTTTTTTAACACGTGGCTGGTTTATTACTCTTGTTTGAATCTAATGCATACATATTAGGGTGGACTGAAAAATTAAAAGCTGTCGTATCAAATCGCACTAAGTGTCCTATTCACTAGATTATTGGATTTTTCTTTGCCTTTCAGAAAGCTTTATTTTCATCTTTCCACGCAAGTCCCTAATTTTTACTCATAACAGTTCCATATATTTAATCTTTACAATTTATGCAGCAGTTATTTCTAATTATATTAGTTTTATTAAATAATTTTAAGTGTAAAATACGTCAAGATATAGCAGCAATAGCCGGGCATTAGAAAGTTTTGGCGGAAACGCAGTATGTGGCAATGCGATTTTTTAAGTCATCAGCTGCAGCTTGATGTTCAATGCGCAATTTCCATTACAGTTTTCATTTTTCTGTTCGTTTTAAGTTTTCAATGTGTTTCTTATAGTTTAAAATAATTAAATTTGTACTTTTTATTTATTGATTACCCGAATCTATTTGGAAATATGATTTATAAATCAGATCATACGTTTCAATATAAGCAGCTAAAATGAGCTCATTTTCATTGTTCTACCAATATTTGGAGATGGATTAAGCTACTACCTATGGGATTAAGATGTGAAAAGAGACATAAAAAATGATAGAAATTTATGATTTTTTTTAAGATTAAAGAAATTCTGTCAAATATTCGCCTGCAGTTCACTTTGTAAGAATAATTTCTTTATAATCTAGAGAAAGTGGTCTTTCCGAAACTTTCTGGCATACTTTTCAATAAAGGTCTTATCTCCCCCCTCCCCTTCTTATAAAAATTGTAGTCTTTAGGTAAGCTCTCGAATGTTTTGCATGATACTGGTGAGCAACGATTATGAAATATAAATCTTTAGGGTGAATCTAGTATTTTTACTGAATCTGTCGTGCGAATATGTATGAGAAAGTGCAAACCTAAAGAGAGTCAATACTGAGAAAATTTGGTTCAAAATCTAATGAGAATTTACATTTTACATGTTTCATTTGTCTGGTTCTTTATGTCTTGTAATTATAAAATTCACTTGGGCTCAAACAACCAGACAGATAGACTTCTTCTAAATGGATTTCTTCAAAATTTGATAGAAATCCACACATTTTGCGTAACAGCCACATACCAAATTTCATCGGCCGAACTCAAAGCAATTTTGAGTCATTGCATTTTCAAAGACCGATAAACAAGCATATTGACAAAAATATGATAGTTGATCTACAGATCATTCAACAACTTCAAAAAACTGGTACAAAATAAGGGGTAAAAAATTAAATTTTAAAATCTGCCTTTGCCGGAAGTATTGAAACCTTCTGAATCCAATTTTTTTCAGCTTTCTTAGAGAGGAAAATATGAAAATCTGTGACATAATTGGGATTGTTGTAAACAAAAGTATTCTAATATGTTCCACTCCCTAAAAAAAAGCTAAATTACAAGAACACACAATAGATATGGGGTGCGAATCATTCAGCCGGAATTACTTCAGTATTAATTCATGCTCTCAATTTCTGAAAATTTAAAAATAATTATTGATAAAATTATAGTTCGAAAAGAGAGATCGTAATATGGATGTAACTTTCAGGAAGTCATTGAGGGAATGCATAGATTTCTGAATATTAATTTCGACGGTTGGAAAAGTAAAACTTTCCAACTGGCTGTTAATATAAATAACTGTTTTTCTTACTGATTGTCCCATTATTAATATTTTTTGAAATGGTATACTTGTTTTTGTAACTTGTTATGCAGTCATTGGTTATCTAGTTATAAGTCTTAATCATACTACTTTTAGTGTATTTAAAATTATAACTAAATTTTTTTTTTGTTTCATAATTGTAATAAAATTAGGAAATTGGTAATATTGTATATTTATGATTTTTTTTTTTGGTATTGTAAATTTATGACTTCGTATCAATAGCTCTTGGCTACAGCATAGGCTTTATCCAATAGAGTAGGAAAACCCGTAGAATAAGATGTCGGTATAAGTGGACTCATTTTAAAGTAGAAATCAAACTGACTCACTAATTTCCATTCAAGTGTTATAGCAATCGCGTAATTAAGGTAGGGCAAGCAGAACAAAAGTCTTGACTTCTGTTATTTGGAGGTGAAAAATAGAATAATCATTTAGTTGCTTTTAGGAGCAATGTACGGATATTTAAATTTTTATTCCTTAAAGTCTTAAATGCTAAAATGATTCCAAACACTTGTGGGAGAATATATAGGATATAGTCTTTCTTATAACCTGGATACAAAGATCTTTAGTAGATATTTGATGGACAAAACTTTGTTTGTGAAAGGGAAAAAAAAATCTTTAAGGCCTTTTTCAAATATTTATGTTTCAATCCGGGAAAGTAGGCATACTCTGTACATACTCTGATATTTATAAAGCGGAAATAAATATCATATTCATTTTTTTAAGTTTTCCCCTGTAAACATGAATGTCAAATATTATAATTTCCGTACTCAGCTGAGTGGATTCGGATTTTTCTGGGATACGTGTCAAACAGCAAAAATGTGTTTATTATTCCTATTTTCAAAGAACATAGTAGAATGTGGGGAAAAGTGCTTTATGGTAAAGTGTAAAAGGTTAGTTATCATTATTTAGACTTACTATAGATAAAAGAATTTTCATTTTCTAGATATGTTTTAGTTCTGCATTTCATCAGAATCATTTATTTTATTTTATTTTACCCTGTATTTCAGTATAAAAGAATCTGCAGCGGTTAATTTGCTATTTAGTCGCTTATCATAATTTGCTTAAATATTTCTTTATAATTAGCTGTATGCTTTTATTGCAATTTAAATTATATTTGATCAAAATAATAAATAATTGCAATTAAATCTCATATATTTTTTTTAAATTGTCTGGCTAACGTTTTTAAACAGTTAAATGTAAGAGCATAAATCATTAACTACAAAAGATTCATTGCATTTTCATATCAAAATTTAGTCTAAGCAGTTTTGCTTTCTTTTGTGATTTTTTTTTCTTAGTTCTTTTTTCTTTTTTCAAGTTATTTTGATGTTTGGGGTAATAATTATTGATTTTAGCAGGCCAAAAATTTAAATGCATCCCTAAATTTAAATTAAAGTTAATTGCTATTATGAAATTAATTAATTAATTAGTCTAATTATAGTTAATGCAGTTAATATAATTTAGGTCCTTACATTAATGCAGTTAATTTAATGGGTGAGCCAACAGGCCATTGAAGATAGCTAGTTTGTAACTTGTAAACATAATAATTTTTTTAAATGATACGATGATGATTATGAATGAAAAATGAAAATTTTTTTGTGCATTATTATTCAATCTTAATTGCAATCAGAGCAATGGCATGACATTTCAAGTTTGTGTGTGTGTGTGGGGGGGGAGGATTGCAATTACAAAAAGAAGAGGCCATATAGGGACGCTTCTTGCGGCATTTCCAATCTTGAATTGCATTTTTTGTTTTTGTTGTTGAATGAAACCAACACTGTTTAACAGAAATTATAATATGAAGTTGCTTAAGTCAAGATAAGTATTGAAGAATTTGTTTTGGATATTAACCAACAATGTCGTTAATGTTTTGTTTTTTTAAAGTTTTCTTCAATTATTTGTATTTTTAATATATTTTAGCATAATTTTATGTAATATTTTTTTTGTTAATATATAATATTTCTAAAAGTGTCATAATTTTGTAAATATATTTCAATACAATCGTAATGTTATAATTATTTTTGTGCTGTTAGTGATTTGATGTTATAATTAGTTTTGTACTATTATATTTGATTAGCGCTATTATATCTATGGTTTCAGAGCATAATTAGAAATAGAAATATATTAATCTCATTTCAGTGACCCTCTTTTTATCAAAATTTTCTTTAGAATCTTTACTTTGAATATTTACATGTTTTTTATTATTTTTGTTATGAAAAAGGATTTTTAAATCTTAAAAAAAAAAAAAAAAAATCCGCTTTATTTTTTTTAGCAAAGTTTTGAGTCTTTTCATTTATCGAAGTTTCAACAGAGTCTATCAAATTGATTTTAAATGCTTCTTTTTTATTGCAGAATAATCTAATGTCCTCCACGTTAAAGTGACCCAAGCCCATTGTAATGGCTGAGCATTCTAGAGAGCAAGGCATATTGGAAAATGTTAAGAATTGTAATGGAGACACTACAGTGAGTATTGAAAAAGATAATAAAGAGATTTAAAAAAAAAAAAAAGAAAGAAAGAAAGAAACTCTACTAGCGAATTGCGAAGGACATTACAATATCAAAAAAATTTCAGTTGATATGTTTAAATCTTTATAAAAAGGTGAAAATGAATTTTTTGTAATAAATTTGTATAATGCAGGATTGCAAACATTTTGCAGTTTAGAATACATGTTAAAATAAATAAAATGAATAAATAAGTTTTAATTAATTTTTCTCTAATTTTAATAACTTAATTGATAAATTTTTATGTAACTAATTTGTTTTATAATGAAATTTTTAACTAGAATGATGTATACTACTTCATTAAAAAAGTAGTATATTTCAAAGGATATTTGTTAATGAATCGACAAACTCAGATGACTGTTTATAGGCCTCAAAAGAAAAGAAAATTACGTCTTGATTACAATTGAATAGTGAAGAAGTGAACATAATAAGATAAGATATAAGGACATATAACCTTAAATGCAGCTAAATTAAAAAAAAAAAAATTCAACTATTAAAAATAGTTTTAAAATAAAAGCTGATATATTGTTTTATTACGTATTTGTATTTAATTTATTAATAGAGAAGGCTAAAAAATATACAAAGTGTTCTATTAATGGACTGAGAAATTCAGTGGGTCGTTAGTCGACATCAAGCTGAACAAAAACTGCATGCTTTGTATCTTCGAGCGTGTTCAGAAGCTGCTTTTACATTGTTGTAGATGGTGGATTAAAATCAAAAAAGATAATTATTAAATTTTGAAATGTGATAAATTCAGTACAATAATATTTTCGGAATGCATCGCGAAAGAACGGCCAAATGCCGCTTATTTCTTAATTGCTTGAAATTCTAATCAAAAATTCATAAAAAATCAAATTGATACTTTTTGTTGAAAACTAAATATAAATTTGTTACCGTCGTTAAATATGGGTCTATTAGGGAAGAAAGGGAGGGTTGCAATTACTGTACTTACTCTTAAGAGAGTTTTTGTTGTTCGTACACCCTGTTAAAGTGTTAAGACACAACACTGAGTGAAATATGCATAACATTTTCACAAGAATTTAAAAAGCACTATTTCTAAGCGTATAGCTGAATGGAAAAAACAAAGATCGATCCTATAATTAACTAATGGTTAAATTGTGTTAAAAAGACTAACACATCAGCTTAAATTAACTAATGATTAAATTGTGTTTTTTATTATTTTGTTTAAAATTATTTTTAAATTTTGGATATTTTTATATGCAAGTTTTAAAAATAATTCTCTTGAAATTGGCCGGCAATGATTATTATTATTGCAGTTTGCCAAAAATTGCTGTGAAAAGTTGCAAGGAGAAAAAGAAAAGAAAAAAAAATGGTTTTACAAATTAGGGGAAAAGGGGGTCCAAAAGAGCTTTGGCAATCTAATTGGACAAGCATCGCGAGTCAGATTCATGTACTGGATTAAACAGAAATAAGGATTTATCCTAGAATGGATTTTAATCGGAAGGAACGCAAAAGTCTGAAATAATAACAATATACTTTCTAATGTTGAGCTTTTATTTTTGCCTAATTAGAGTGATTACAATGTAGTAGGGTGTATTCTCGAAACAGAAGAATTTCAAGTTTTATATATAATAAGTTTTTGAAAAATGCAGTGAAGGAATCCACTGAAAGTCCTTAGGATGATAATTTGAAAAGTTATGAGAAGTTCATAAATACAAGATGCCATAGTAAACTGGAAGCCTGACACAGAAAACAGAATTAACTGCTTTATCTTCGTCAAAAAAAAATCTATTTAATATTTATAAATATCGGTTTAGGAATTTAATTTCGTTTTGCCAACGACCTGTTTGACGTTAAAATGAGGGATTATTTTGTGACCAGCTTGTTAACTTTAAGTCGTGGGCGGATACGAGAACAACGTCTGAATTCCGACTCCTCTCACCAAACTTTCCCACCACACTACTGGAAAGACATTATTTGATCGTTGATGACAGATTTAATGTGCGCAAAGCCCATATACTCGGTAAATCTATAATCGAATTATGTTTCGAATCTGAAACGTTCTAATCCAAAGCTGAGGCCTACAGATTTGGATAATATATATATTTTTTTGAAGTATATATTCCCAAATATATTGTTAGAGTCCTAAAAATAATCTTTAGATCTGTTTCCATTTTTAGTAAACTATTATTTATAAAGAACTGTGCTGCATTTTATTTCAAGTGAACTTAACAGTTTTATGAAAACTTGATTTACGATGACAGCGTTAATGAATTTACGGTTGACTTGAATGAGTGCGATTTTCCAATACCCATTTCTCTTCCATACAAAATGGAAGAGGAATCGATTATTTGTATTTTGCTTAGCAAGCAATTCAAAAATAATATAGAAGTAAATTTTTGTAATTTTGAGAGACTTTTTAGAACATTTTGTCAATTAGTATTTACTTTATATAAGAAATATTGATGTATATGTTAAATATTAATTTTTAAAAAAAATAACGTTTAACCCAAAAAATATTTTTGAGAAACCTATTTAATACGAACCTATTACCAATATATATAAAAAAAAATATTTTTGAATTTAGTTAGTGGAATAACAAATTATCAACCTCGGGAATCTGAAATGAAAAAAATGGTAAACTATTAAACTATTTAAGGTTCTGATTTCCCAAGTTTCTCAGAATTTAATTTCTATAATTTAAATTAAGCAAAATAAAACTACCGTAACACCTAAAAAGAACACGGTTAAAATAAATGATTGCTCAACTAAATTTCGGTAAATCCTCTTGTTGGATGGAAATAATCTCTGAATGCTTTCGTACGGCTTTCTCCCCCCTTTCTGATTCTATTTCTGCCCCCCACCCTTCTGTTAATTTTCAATTTTTCCTTCTCTGCAGAAAGAAGCGCCAAAGGAACCTGATCGAAGGAAATATATAAGGGATAAAAATAAGAAGTTCTCAGATTGTAATGCTGCTGGTTGATTGAGTGTTTTTATAAAGAGTGGTAATAAAGTCGGACTCAATGGAATGCCTACAATCAAAAGAATTTAAGGTATGTGACTACGTTCAGTATAAATTTTTTGAAAAACTTTCGAAGATAGTTATATTTTTGAACATTTGCATAAAAAAAGGACTGAGAAAACATCCATTATTTCCAAAATAACCAGTTCAGTGGCAAAAGTTTTTTAAAAATTGAAAAAGTCTTCTTTTTTGGTTAAAAAATCTTCTAGTTTTGAGATTTATCAAATGATTTGCTTAAAATTCTGCAAATCACTTAAGAAATATATCTAGTTCCCGAACTAAAAAACAAGTTAAATATCTATACATTCTTCAAATATTGGGATTTGAGTAATAAATAACACGAAATTTTCAATTTCTTTTCAAATTGTGAAACATTAAAACAATTATAAAATATTTCTAAATGTATTCTAATGTAAGATTGTTTATTCTGTAGTTCAGGAACTGCAGAACATACTGAGAAATTATTATACCAAATTTGAACAAAAAAATATTTATTACATTTTAATTTATGAGGTTTCTTTGTAAGAAAATTCTATTAAAGATTAGAATTTGAGAAAATAGCATCTAAAGATATAAAACAGCATTAAAACATATATAAATGCAAGTATAAAAGTCAGTGCAACTTCCCCCCAAATGGAAATAAAATTGTAATGGTTTTATTTAAAAATAAACTGTTCAAATATTTATAATATTAAATAATAAAAAAAATCATAATTTTGCAAAAAAATCGCCTTTTTAATGTAATCATCTACCTTAAAATAGAAATTCGAAAAAGTTCTCAAGACGGAAGATTTATCACATTTTCCATACTTCAAATTATACCTTGCACAACAATAGGATTCTTGATTCGCAGTCATTTTTTTTGGTTCAAATTTTAAAATTAAAAAAAAAAATATTAAAGCGAATCAGGGTTGGCAAGAAAATTTTCGCCCTTATTGCAAAAAGCAAATAAAAGATGCAATTGAAATTTTTTCACGTGTAATTTGCAACTAAGTATAGTAAAGCACCGTTTATACGTTTTTAATTTATAAATTGTTTCATTACAACTCCAATTCATTCGTAACCATGGTAACTAAACTAAGATATCACTTTTTTAAAGTGTGCAAATTTTTCTGCTCCAGCAATTGCTTTTCTGCTTCACCGTTCTTGAGAAAGGAACTAACGAATAGATATAAAATCATTTTGCTTTGTCAAAGCACTAGTGAAAATGCCTTTAATAAACTTAAATAGTTTCGTAATGCTGAACATAACATTCACAGGTTATTAACATGTCAGGTGATGAGAAATATTTTTTCTCTTTAATCTAACACCTATTTGCATGTACATAAATCATATAAAATGTGAAACTTTTAATTAATGCTCAAGATATGCATTAAAGATATGATTTTTTTCACTTTTGTAGCAAATATTTGATTTAAAAATTTAATTGATTGTTTTTATTATTATGTAATAATATTATAAGTACTTTAAAAGCGCGAGAATTATCATATAAAATGAATTTTCATTAGTAATAGTTAAGTGCTAATAATCAAAGCAAAACAACAAACTTAATCAGTTATAGTTTAATTATAATTATTGTAATATAAAAATAATATGCATAATCAATTAGTATTGAAATATATTCGCATTTTCGACAAGGTGCGTGGATTGGTCTTGCTCTACTCCATGAAGGTCCGCCTACCCGAAAGGTTTAAGATCGCCGGGGAGGTGCATAGCAGTGGCGGCTCGTGCTATAGGTTCAGTGGTTCAGTAAACCCCCTAAAAAATAAATACCTGGTGAAGTTTATTACATCAATATTTAACCACTATCTATATTACTGTTTTGGTTTATTTTTAGTTATAGCGTCTTTTAAAGAACGGGGTAAATCATTTCAAACACCGCTCCTATAGCATCGGGGCAAAGATGCGCAAATTGGAGCTCTGAACCTCCCAAGTATATTTTTCGCTTGTGCACGTGATAAAATCGGAAAGCATGATTGGCTAATCCGAGCAAAAACTATTGAACTTGTCGCTAAAGGAAAATTTAGCGACAGTGGGAATAATTTTTCCCCATTCCGATGACAGGGAAAATATTTGACTTTGTACAGTTGAAGATCCAAAACCTCCCCTTTCAGTATAAAGGGAACTGTTATTCTCTGGAATGTAGTTTAGGGGGTTTAAAGGAAATTGAGAACAGGTTTTGACTGGACGGACATTCTAGGCAGAATGAATTTTTTGTTTTTTTCTTTCTTTGTGCATCTACTTTAGTAGCGAGTGACGAATAGTTATAAAAGTTCTTTTAGAATTATAAGCATAGTATTAATATATTTAGCCATGAATGCAGTAAAATTTCTTTTGGAAACAAATATTTCAACACTTCCATTTGAAGATAAATGTGCCATTAAAAAATTGGGCAGACCTGTTCCTGCTTTAAGTATTGTTCAGAAACAAAACGTGAAAGGTAAAGAATACACTCGTTCTTTCAATGCGAATGTATACAACAGGAACAACTGGATATGCGGATGCGATTTCAATAATCGTTTTTATTGATTTCCCTGCTTAATATTCGCTAAAGGAAGTGACAGTAGTTGGACGAAAACTGGCGTATGCGACTTATCACATTTGTCACAGAAAATTAAAAAACGTGAACAGTCCATGAGCCATCTAAATGCCTGTCTCGACCTCTCAGTCTTAGGCAAAATTGAAATTAGAGAGCAGCTTAATGAAGCTTTTCGGAGAAATGTGGAGAGACAAAACGATCAAGTCAGAAAAAATCGCTACGTGTTATCAAGAATAATTGATTGTCTAAAGTTTTGTGGTGAATTTGAATTGGCTCTCAGAGGACATGATGAAACGACGTCATCAAAAAATCCTGGAATATTTAGAGGCTTAATAAATTTTACATCTGCTCTTGATAATGTTTTAAATGAACATTTGAATTCGGCTTCTGTTTTTAAGGGTACTTCGAAAGAAATACAAAATGATTTGTTGGATTGTATGTTACAAGTCAGCAAAGAAAGAATCCTAGAGGAAATCCGTGCTGCTGATTTTGTCTCCATAATTGCCAATGAAACCACAGATGTGTCGACTAAATTTCAAATGGTGGTTGTTCTCCGGTACGTCCTATCCAATGGGAAACCAGCAGAAAGGTTCTGGACTTTTTTAACACCTGAAAATCACGATGCACATACCCTTACAAATTCTTTAAAGAATATTCTGAGTGAAATTATCACTGATAAGGAAAAATTAATTTCTCAGAGTTATGATGGTGCTAGTGTTATGAGTGGACGACATTCAGGGGTACAAGCCCTTATACGACAGGAATACCCTTATGCTTATTTTGCACATTGTTATGCTCACCAACTAAATCTGATCATGGCGAAAGCAGCAAGTCAAAATAGAGAAGTCAGAATTTTCTTCGCAAATTTGACAGAAATTTCAAGCTTTTTCTCCCACTCCGCTCAGAGAACAGAGATGTTAAATAAAATTGTTGGTAGAAGACTTCCATCTTGTTCTGGAACTAGATGGAATTTTAATGTGAGAGCAGTGCTAACCATTTATGAAAATAAAGATTCCTTAATAGAATTCTTTGAGGAACTCGAAGAAACAAGTAAGCAGACTATGACAATAAATCAGGTTCAAGGACTCAGGTTGAAGATGCAACAACCGAATTTTAACTTCTGGTTAGAATTCTTTTATAAGTTAATGCCTCATATTGATATTTTTTACAATATGTTGCAAAAGAGAAATATAAACCCTATGTCAATTAAAACTGCCATAGAATCATTCATAAACGAAGATAAGAGAGGAAATTGACTTCATTCAAGTAGAAGAGACCGAAAATTTGAAAAGAAGAAGAAAAGATCTATCAGTTACACGAAATGTTGCCGCAAAAGAAATCTGTGACTTAATAGAAAAGCAAGCTAAAGACAGATTTGAGTTTTGTGGTCATTTAGTAGCAGCCAATTTATTTGAAGGGGGAAATTTCCCAAATTACAAAAAATTGTTTCCAGAAGAAACTTTAAATACAACTGTAGCAATGTACCCCTTTATAAACAAAAGTAAATTAAAAACAGAGCTTCAAATAATTTATAACAGAAAGGATTTCGAAAATGTTAAAAAAGCAATGGATTTCTTGAATTTTTTGCTTGAAAATAACTTGGAGGATTGTTTTGGCGAAGTGACGAAACTTCTGAAGCTGCTATTAACTGTCCCAATGACAACCGCAGAAGCTGAAAGATGCTTTTCATCTTTAAAACGGATTAAAACCTTCCTGAGGAGTACGATGGATGAGGAAAGACTCATTGCTCTTGCAATATTGTCTATCGAAAAAGAAATGATTTCTAAAATGGAGGACTTTAACGAAAGGGTTATAGACAAATTCGCTTCAAAAAAAGAACGAAGGATGGACTTTACATACAAACTTTCAGCAGCTGTTGCCAAAGGAAGTAAGGAAACCTGATATTTATTTCACTGTGAGTATTTTTTAAACAGCTTTTTTACAATTTATAACTTCTTACATTGCTTTTAATATGTATCTATGCTTTAAATCTAATGCTCATAATACTAGAAAACCAGCTAAAGTAGTCCCTATGTTTCAGTAATATATTGTTTTTTAACTAGTAAACTAATACAGTAGCGTGGTCAAGATTTCAGTTGGGGGTGGAGGGGAAATACAAGCAGATTTGCAATGGAGATCATCATATAAAGTATTTAAAATTTTATAATTTATGTTTTAATGCTAAGTTAAATTATTTAATCATCAGAATATTACTAATTAAAAGTCATTAATTATTATTATTTTTTTAATTTCAAAAACGTAGCTTTCAGGACGGTCAGCATGTTCCCCCCCGCCCAGCTACTCCAGTGAACTAGTGAACCCCCAACCCAACTGGTCACGAGCCGCCACTGGTGCATAGATTGAAAAATTGTTTGACGTAATTCGCATTCTCATTTTAAAGTTAAAAAAAGTTACATATAATAAGAAAACTGACTGAAAACAATGTGCCACTTGACGAATTCGAAACTGCAAATAAAAAAAAGCGTTAAAGCGAAAATATCCAAATACTATGTTTGATTGGCTTTTTGTTGAACCGTAGCTAATCAGCTACAAACGATATATTCCGCCGTTGTCCACTGGATGTAAAATGTGATGAGGCGCGCCTTCTCTCCATGACGTCAAAAATGAAATCGTAAGTAATGCCATTTGCTTATTGTAGGCTTTTTTAAGTTATTACTTTTTTCTGACTGAAAAAAAATGCGGCCCTAGGTTCTATAGTAAATTAGTATCAATTTGATGAGTCCTATTTTTTATTTATTTATTGACTCGCAAACAGCGGCGGATTTCTGACTAAGCAATTAGAGCGAGAGGGATCTCACATATTCTTTAATTACATAAACCACACAAATTTATATTCCTCTATACCAAATAAATAAGTTTATCTATATCTATACTTATAATAAAGCTCAATGTGTGTGTGTGTGTGTGTGTTGGCGCTCTACAGACCAGACCATTCAACCTACAGCTACCAAATTTGGCACATGTATACCTTGGAGGCCGGGAATGTGCACCTGGGGGTTATTTTTTCGAATTTTTAACTAGAATTTTATTTATTTAGAAATTAAGCGAAATTTTGACGTGTTTCTGCTATAACTGCCGAAAATATTACCGCACAAAAAAGATTTGTACATGAAGTTAAAGATAAAAAATTTATCTTTTAAATGATACTACTGTTTTAATCTTAAAATAAAATTTCTATTTTTAATGAATTTTTAAATAAATATTTTAACTATGTTTTTCAATAATTTTTTTCGTCAAAAATAAAAATGAGGATTAAGCACGTTTCGCATTCATGAGAAAAAAATAGCTTTTTTCAAAGTGTTGCCATCACATTGATTAAAGCTCTAACTGAAAATAAATTAAATCTTTTTGGAAATGAAATCTGCAAAAATATAATTTTCGGCAAGTGTCTGTAGGAAATGAAACAAATATGAAATATTATTTTTTCTAAAAAATAAATTCAAGAAAAATTATTTTATGATCTTTTACACTCTCTATACAGGGTGTTTATTCAGTCCCGGATCCATTTTGATATTTAATGACTCATAAAATAATGAAGATGTAAACAAACTTATGGCATTTATTGATGGAATAACTCATATATTTTCCTTTTCAGGTTTGAATATTTTTACTTTTGAAAATATCGTCTGTGCGTGTTTTTAATTTCTGATAATTTCATTTTCCAGTCTAAATATTTGTACTTTTCTAAATATCGTCTGCTTATGAATTGCATTTTTCTCTCTTTTGTTTTTGGCAACTATTGAAATGTTATGTTTACTTTTGAAGTGTTTGTTCTATGTAGTACTTTTGTATGTGATGTTTTATTAGAGCGGATATTAAGGAAAATGCATACACCACAAGAGAAATCACAGATTTTATGGTGGTAATAATTTCCAATCAACTAAATCACTGACTTTTTAGAGTTAATTTCCAATCACTTAAACTGACTGATTTATGTACATTTGAATATCACTATTCAATAAAAAAAAGTATAATTTTAGATTTTCCATCGATCGCTTCAAAGAAAATACGCCAATCAGCGCGCAGGTTTCTCAAAATTAATTGGCCTAAAATTATGAAAATGGTGAGTTTTTCTAAATTTTTAACATTCAAAACTTCATAAATAAGTCTTAGTTGATCGTGGAAAATAGAAACATTCATTCATTTATTTAAAATTTGGTGTCTCCAGAATATTTTTCAGAATATGATACCTTACTGCATTAAATTTAGACTTCATAATTTTTGAAATATATTTATAGGCAGGAACAAAATATTATTATTGATTTCATTTCAATCCTTTTGAAAGCAAAACTAAAAACTGAATTTTATACTGAATCTCAGAAATTTTTGTTGAATTATTGTTTGAGATATTACATAAACTATGAAAAATATTTTGTAGTTAACATAAGACTTTAATACCGAGCGATTCTGTTTGCAATACTCATATTCAATAATAATAATAATTAAAAAATAACAATAAAGATGATAAATAAAATAAAACGCTTGGTTTTATTAAAAAATATCTTAATATTAATTGCAATTTCGTGATTTACATTTTAAATTAAAGTCGAAGTTTTACCGGAAATGACAACAAATTAGCAATATATATATAGTAAATTGAACGAAACGATCTAAACAACAGTATAAGTTTGGTATGACTATCAAAATTTGAAGATTAAAAATGTTTTGTTTGAGAATCCTTTAACAGACCAGTTACTTAAAATCTTTAATTGAAAATTGTAGCGAGCGGTAATACTGGCGAACCGGCTGGTCGCCAAAGGCGGCTAGTAAATAATACAAATAATTTAGAATGTTGGGACAATCAAATTAATTGTAACGATTTTATATATTTATGCGTTTATTTTGCTGTTAGAATATTTATAAACATTGAATATCGGCTTTAATAATATTACCCGGAAATGTAGATGAACAGTCTAGAAGCACGATTAATTAAAAAAAGTATTTTTCATAAAATTAATCTATACTAATAGCTCAATGTTTGTGTGTGTGTGTGTGTTGGCGCTCTACAGACCAGATCGTTCGACCTACAGCTACCAAATTTGGCATGTGTATACCGTGGAGGCCGAGAATGTGCACCTCGGAGTAACTAGAATTTTAATTATTTAAAAATTAAGCGAAATTTCAGCGTTTTTCTGCTATAACTTCCGGAAATATTACAGAACAAAATTGGTTTTTGTATCAAATTAAAGCACAAAAAATTATCTTTTTAATGATACTAATGCTTTAACCTATAAATTAAATTTCAATTTTAAAGAATTATTAAAAAATATTTTAACTATATTTTTCAACAATGTATTTCGCACGAAATAAAAATAAAATTTAATCTGCATGAGCACGTCAATGAGAAAAAAATTGCTTTGATCAACATGTTGTCATCACCTTAACAGAAGTTCAAATTAAAAAATAAATCAACTATTGTTGCAAATTAAATATATAAAAATGTAATTTTCAGTATGGGTCTGTATGAAGTAAAAAAAAAATTGAAATATGATATTTTCTAAAAAGTAAATTCAAGGAAGCGTTTTCAATAATTTTTTACAATATCTATATTATTAATTCAATGAAACAGTTTAATTTAAGGCAAACATGGTTTAATATATGTAGGATAATCACTCTACTCAGCTAATTTGGGGCATACATCTGCTAACAAAATGGCCTAAATTATCTAAATAATTATATTTTATGTAACTTGAGTCAATAAATGCTCTGATGAATTACGAATTTTAAATTTTTACGTAAATCCTCTGGCTGAGTTATATTTTAATAATACTATGTTGTGATTTGACTGCATTAGAACGGTTCATGTAGTTAGTGTACATATCAGGTGATAGAACATTAAAGTAGTTAAAGTTTTAATCTCAGCTACAATTTCATGCTTAAAATTTATTTAGTGAAGGAATCATTGAGGATTGAAATTAAACGCAACCAACGGCTGGATTTAGATTATTCGATGACTTATGCAAAAATAATATGGCGCCCCCTCTCCTTATACATATCTGATATTGTACACATGTTAAACACTAAATAGATAGGAATTATCAAAGTATGGGAGCTAGAAGCATAAGGATTGGCGCCCCTATATGCATTGTGGCACAATATGCACGTTCCTAGAGTCAATCCTGACAACCATTATTCCCGACCAACCAGCTGAACACGAAAAGCAACTTAATGTTATACGTGACAACAACAACAATAATTATAATACAATATGTAATGATAATATTAATGACTGGAGTTATTTACCTTTCAAAGTTCCGTAGTGCAGTAAAAACGTTCCTTTTCATTCAAAGTTATTTCACATCAGAAAACAAAATTTTAAGAAGAATTAACAAATAAGCATATTGGCTTTTGGTGCCCCAGAATGAAAACTGTTTATTGTCTTTCTCAATGAAATGTGTTAATTTTTAGGATTGCTGTATTTTCTTTAATAGAAACAGGGTTTTTTTTTTCATTAAAATTCTCACTGGAAAGTTGACTCAGTATTTTCTTCCTTCTGCAATATCTTGACTTACTTTTATGTAATTTTTTTTAAAAAAAAGGCCCGAACACAAATTTTTATTTGTTTTCTTGCTGTGTTTCTGATTTCATATATATGTAATGCCATCAAAAACATAACTTGTAAAAAAACAATCTATTTATTTAAACCATAAGATTTTTAATATTGATATGGTCACTATAAGATGTTGTTAGGTTAGCTAATTACGTAATGACTTAAGACAGAAGGACCCTTAAGTAGGGACTGAATAAATTGACCGACTTGGTATTACATGGATCTCACAACTTTTTACGATAGAAGAACTGAGTTGTGAGGCTTGGTTTTTTTACAAGTTATGCTTTTGATGGCATCTCATTTCTTTTTGTAGATAGTCCTTTTCTTATTTTTGTATGTAGTCTTCCTTTTTTTCTTTTCCGGTACTACTTCTTGAGCTTCAGCTACAGTTTTTCTCAAAGCCTACTCCCTGTCTCTATGGGTTTTTCACGTAAGCTTTGATGTTACAATTTTTGATAAGTCTGGACAGTAAATGCTTCTTAGTCTGTTGTATTTCACAAATTGAGAATTCCTGCGTTTTAATACTTCCAAAGTCGACATTTATTAGATGTAAGACTTGTAACTCTCGAAAGTGCCACGAAAGCTTGACCGGATGTGAATACTGCAGAACCGATAACCATCAGTGCATTATTTAGACTTAGGCCCTGACTTTTGTGTATAGTTATAACGTAGGCTATACATATGGGAAATTGTTCGCGATGAACATAAGCTCTATTAATAATTTCAAATTTGACCGGACTAAGCTCGTAAACATGTTCTTTATTAAATGTAATGTATATTTCCTTAATTATTTTTGTATTTTCCAGAACAACCTTTACTTTTTGCACTATACCGATAGAACCATTAACTAAACCAAGACTAACGTCAATATTTCGCCTTAATAGGACTTTTGCTCCTATTTTTATAATTATGTTCTCTTCCAGGCCTGCAGTCATAGAAGCATCGTCTTCATATTTTTTATGCACTCACGAGCTTTTTTTGTTAGGTATCTGGGGCAATCTATGCTATCTACAGCTGTAAGTTTTATTTCGGGATGTGGAAGAGATTTAAGCATTGCAGTATTTAATTGTTGACACATGTTTTTTGTAGGTAATAAGCAAACGGTATCATCAGGAAGTTTCGAGAGGTGTTCAATTATTTCAATTAATCTGTTTTCATTTAAATTGGATTTTGAGAGTTATTACTCTAGTCGAGAGTAAGTCGCGGTCTTTTTGTGTAGTCACACCTAATCTTATTCTATTTAGAATTTCAACAAAGTCAGAATCATTGAGCTGTCACATGTAAATTGTAAGTTCATCGCATATGAACAGTTCAATCTATAGATTCGGTATACTGAGGGAACCTAACACCTTGTTAGTTTCAGCAATTGATAGTTTTTCAAAAGGTGACTTTTCCCTTACCGGCGGAAGCTGTAAGAGATCTCCGAAAACTACAAGATTCAGATAAGCGTAAATGAATATATGTTAAAGTAACATTGGATATCATCGACACTTCGTCTATGATAAACAACACTACTTCTTTCAAATCTGATAGAATTTGGAGCACTTCATCAGAAAGTGGCTTGTACTTCAATGTTTGCTTGTGTTCTACAGGCTGCTGCAATAGTCTATGCATAGCCAATCCATTCACATTGAATGCAGCTATTCCTATTGGAGCACTAACTGCCACTTTTTTTGTTTAAAAACGTCTTAACCCAAACTTTCAGAGTTTTTATTAAAAAGCTCTTTCCAGTGCCACCAGTTCCACTCACAAAACAGCGTAAAACGGCAGCGTTATCAGTTGTGTCCATTTTATTTGTGGTCATATCGAAGACTCTTTTTTGATCGGCATTAAGTTTTGCGATCATACTTTGAAGATCAGTTTGCTCTTCTACCAGATTGATTCTTTGAAAGTCACCCATTGCATTTGCAGCTTCCACAGTTTCAAATTGAATTATTTCAAATTAGATATTGTTACAGATCTGTAATTTTGCTTCCCAGCGCGAATAGTGTCATCATAAAAAAAGACCGTTTTGCAGTAATCTGTATTGAATGCTGTCGGAAGCCGAGCCAGTGATCCCAGAGCTTGGTGACAAACTTGGCGACCATTTGGAGACTTAGCGACGAATTTGCTGACAAAATGGATAATGCTCGAAACTTCGAGAAATTTATCGATCCGTCCATTATTAAACGGATATTTTAGTTTTTCCTTGATTTATACACTAAACACTAGTTGTATTCTAAATTTGAAGCTTCTATGTCTGCTAGAAGTGCCTTAGAGTTTTGATGATCGGTCAGTCAGTCAGTGACAAAATTCACAAACTTTGACTAGTTATAATTATTAAACTACAGGTTCAAATTTAATGGAATTTGAAATATACCGTGTTTATATAATGCCTACTTAGTTACTGAAAATTCAGGCTTCTAGTTTTATCCACAACGAAGTTATAGGGAGTCGAAAATGGCCTGAACTGCTTTCCTGAAAATGACCTGAAGGATGGTACGGCCGTGAAGCTTGTTTTTGCTCGACTTGGCGGGGGCACTGCCGTGCCTCTAGATAAATTTAGAACAATTTTGCAATTATTATTTTTACAACCATTAAATTCAACTTAGGAAAAGCACTTTAATTTCTTTGCATGGTGTTCTAGCCTTTTAATGTCTCTGTCTTTAATGTTTCACGTCTTTCTGTAACTTTAACTGTTTAAGGATGAACTGCAATGTCACCCGAACACCATTCGCTTACAATAAATGCTTGTGCCAGTCCGCTTTTGGTAAAATTCCCGTCTCAAATATATAAGTTCTGCAATTTTCCCCATAGTCCTCATTTCCTGTCTTTTGTCACATTGTTATGAGCATGAGATTAGGTTACTTACCATAGTTTGAAAATTTCTTAGTATGATTATTAACTTTAAAATTGAAGAAAAGAAAAGAGAGAGGAAAAAACCTCTTATTTAAAGACACTTGTTTCCTCCTTATTTGTCAAAAATACATTTCACACAAAAGAGCAATTAACCTGTGTATTCTTTAATGGAAATAGTCCAAAATAGAGACATACTTCCAGAATACCACTGTAAAGATTGCACATAAAAATTATTTCATATAGCTTGTTAATTTTTAAATTGTCGCAATCGTATAAATACTAATGTAGTTAGTTTAGTTACATCAATGTCCCATTTTTAATAAATAATAAAGCTACTCTAGATGGATATCCTAATTTTGAACCGCAATCAGAAGATGAGAACGACGCCTGAGTTGATACCTTCCTCTTCAAACTTCCACATCTCACCAACGGGAGAATTTGACCCCGACAGATTTAACAGGCATCAAATCCGCTTACACGATGGTTCTTTAATGTAGTCAGATCTCGAATCTAGAGCCTTCGAGTCCGGAAGATGTGATCTTACCAACAGGCCACCGCGGTCTTCTTGCTAACAAAGAGCAACTTTTGAAGGTATAAGTAACGAAGAATCAGAGGCGAAACCAGTAAGAGTGGTCTCACCAAAATTTTCTACAACTCTCAGATAAAGATGTTATCTCTCTTCCTCTGTGAAAAATGGTAGATCTGTCTGTATACACAATGTGTACAGCAACAAATGTCTTGCATGGCAATGGCGAACAATAGTTACGAAATATTGATGTTTAGCTTCAATTTAGCATTTCTCCTGAATATAGCATGCAATCTTTGGCGGTTGATCTTTGACATTCGATTAAAACACTCAAATACCTGAAAATCAAATATGTATTTTTGCTTATCAAATGCGTATGGATGTCTTTTTTTCGACTTACTGTAATCAACATTTGACACTAAACAGCAATTATAACCATAAGATCACATACGAAATTTTATTTATTTAAGTTATGGCGTTTACACGCATTCGAAAGTACAGATCGCCAGATAGGCAACCTGTTCAGAGATTTAGCTCAAAATTTGATAAGAATCCACATTTTAAATGCTGATCCTATGTTTGAACGCTTCTATCTTCTTTTGAATGATTAAAATTTAAACTTGATACAGAATTAAAATTGTAATAACGGGACCAAATATTGAAATGATCTAAGATGCATTATTGCATTTACATGTATGTGAAAGTATATACAGGAATATAATCAACCCTTCGACAAATGTGGTTCAAAATTTGATATGAATCTACGTTTTAGATGTTAAAACTTAAACGTTTATGCCAATGCAAAAGTGCAGACCGACAGATGATGAGCTTCTAGCTTGATTTTGTTCCAAATTTGATACAAATCTGCATTTCAGACGATGAACGATGTACGGACTTTTATGTATATAGTTAGCTGTTTACGTTTTGTAGCTATCGTATTCACTTGTACTCAGACAACCAGAAAAACGGACTTCTGAATATTTTACATACCAAATTCGATGGAAAATTATAAATTTGAAATTTCCATATACCAAATGACATTCATTTAGCTCAAAGCGTTTTTGGGTTATCATGTTCAGAGATAAACATAATTCTATCTAATGATAGTAGCCTTCCAAAAATTTTCTCGCATACACTCTAATAAAGGTGTTATCCCAGAAAAGGCCTTGCAGCGCAGTAACTTACAATAGTTTTGAAATATTAACCTTTGTCGTGAATATAGCATTTTTATTGAATCTATCGTGCCATCCTTCACGAGTTTTTATAGAGTAATCCCTAGCATGCGGTTAGTAGTATCCGAAAATCAAATTAATGTTCTCGCGTCGTTTTCCCCAATCGATTGAAATAAAAATTTGACTCAGAACTACGTTTGTAGTCACAAAATCCCATTTCAAATTGAATATATTTAAGCCATTGCGTCTTTGAATTATCGCGTTTATATGTTTCTTGAAGTACAAACCGACAGACGGTTACTCACTCCCTTGTTGGATTTGGCTCAAAATGCGAAAGTCTAGACTATAGATGTTAAATATGCATATCGAATTTTATCTGTCAAGCTCTCTTCATTTTGTAGATATCGTATTAAATGATATTCGTAGAGCCGGATCGACAGACTTCTCTACAATGGAGTTCGCTCAAAATTTGACAGAAATCTACTAATTTGATATATATATCGCATTGCAAATTTCATCTGACTAGATGAAATCATTTTTTCGTTATCTTTGTCACAGACAGACAGACATTTTCAAACAATGGGTTTCTCTAACTCAGGAAGATCTAAAACGTGGAGATTCGTCAAAATCTCGAATTCGATTTTTTTAAATTATTATTATTACTTAACTTTCTCTTATACGAGAAATTACTTATACGAAGAGTATCACTTAAAGTAAGAATGTGTTGTTTTTTTAACTCAGGGAGGTTTGAAATCAGCAGATTTTCTAAATTTCGAGTTAGATTTATTATTATTATTTATTTTTTACAGCCACAATATTTTTTCCTTGTATACTTCGTACACGAGAAGAAGAAAATACTATTTAAAACTTTTATCAACCATAGAATTTTCTATGTAATTCGCAGTTTTACTGCTTACGGTTATCCTCATTTCGCTTCAAACCATTTTGATATTTTCATGAACTGTTGAATATTTTTATTAAATTAACTATAAGGTTTTTTAAATCTTGTGATAAGCAAATATTTGCTTTATGATTTCCTTTTCATATTCACACTCAAAACGGAGTGCAAAAATGATTTCCTTCGATGGAATTTTAGGAAAATTTTGAAATAAAGTATAAGCAATTAAAAATCAATTGTGTGGAAGATTTTTCTGTGATGAATTAAGATATGATTGATGATTTCCGGTTGATAGCCGAAAAGACTGATATACTGGGTTGTCGTGACCAGAAAACGGAACAATTACTGATAAAGGCATTCGCATCAGTTCTCTTTAAAAGTTAAAGTTTTAGCCAATGATATGGGGGGTGGGGGGCATGTGGATTCTGTGGTCTTAATAGTGATATGCGTCTAATTTAATTATGATGAAACAACTATAGCTTAAAAAAATCAAAATATTATCATCAATAAATATAAAATAGCAATATTAACAATATTTGAAAGAGTGAATAAAAGGAATTAAATTACATTTGTTTAGTTATATTTTTTTCTGATCTGTTGGCCATTTCACCAATTCCTTCCGTTCAATGTTCATGTTTCTGTCGGGTTTCGAGAGGAGATCACGATTAAGCTGTTGCTTATCTGTGAAAAAGTCTGGTCGTCTTATGCTTCTGTTACTACTGTGGTCGTAGGCTGTAATTTCCCATATGGCTGCACTTTGTTAACTCATATTTAGGCATGCAAAATTTTTTTGTCTAATTTATTTATCAGAATCAATGCGATCACATCTGATTTTGGATTTAAAAAATTATATATATAATAACCACATAAATTTTTTTTTGTCAACACATGAATTGGTATTCATTTGTACTGTTTCATTCAGCCCTGACGAGGGAAGAATTTCATCATTGTCAAACAGTTTATAGAGACGTTTAACTCTTCAGCTGCGATTTCTGCGGATTAGCGTTTAGTTCATTTTCTGTTTTAACCCGCGTTTTTCGCCGTTTAGAGTGTTTATTTTTGCGATTGCAGCTTTTTATTGCATTATATTATTATGGAGTAACATATAGTATCAGTTCACTCTCTTTTAAAAATATTTGAACTTATTTGCAGACATCGCATCTAAATAGTGATTTTAAAGAATTACACAACCAGAGGGTCAAAAGTTGTAACATTTAATTTTTTTTTATTTGGTGTAGAAAATATTGAAACTGCTTCGCTTTATTTATATTTGTTTCCGTGAAATAAAACCCTTTCCAGTAAATAATTTATCAAAAATAAATACTATTTTCTGTATCTTCTTCTCCAACAAAAGTCTTTGTCATCTTTGTACGTTTTGCCTTTTTTTTTGTTTGTTTGTTTTGTTTTACCTTTCTAAAAAAATGTAACCTTGTTTTCAAGTAGAATTTTAAGAAAGTGAATCACCGCAAACTGAATTCTTTAGTTTATTAAATTAAGGTTGGTAGATAAAATTGAATTAATATTACTGACTGATTATATAACTGATATTATAACTAACTGATATTATAAGGATATAACTGATTAATATAATTGACATAATTAATAAAATTACATAATCTTGTGATCGTCGAAGTCGGCTTACAAGAAATTATGAGCAGATAATATTCAAGAGCATTTATTTTTTTACGAAATTTAAGGGGCTTTAACCCTTCAGCTGCGTATCCTGCGGTTTCTGCGGGTTGGTGTTTAGTCCATTTTCTGTTGCGTTTTTTCGCCGTTTAAAGTGTTTATTTTTACGGTTGCAGCTTTTTATTGTATTATGGTATTATGGTGTAACATATAGTATCAGTTCATTTCATCAGTTTATATAGTTCATTCATTATTTGCAGGCATCGCATGCAAATAGTGATTTTAAAGAATTACGCAACCAGAGGGTCAAAAGTTGTATCAATTTTTTTTTATTTGTGTAGAAAATATTGAAACTGCTTCGCTTTAGCTATATTTATTTTCATGAAATAAAACCCTTTCCAGTAAATAATTTATCAAAATAAATATTATTTTATATATCTTCTTCGTCCAACAAAAGTCTTTGTCATCTTTGTACTTTTTGGTATTATACGGATATAACTGATTAATATAATTGACATAATTAATAAAATTACATAATCTTGTGATCGTCGAAGTCGACTAATATTACAAGAAATTATGAGCAGATAATATTCAAGAGCATTTACGTTTTTACGAAATTTAAGGGGCTTTCTTTTTGTCGAAAGTTTTTATTCACATTACACAAAATGGTTCCAAATAATTTAAAAAAAATTTTTTTTTTTACTTTCTGTGAATTCTTATTAAAATGTAAGGAAAAATATGCTTAAGTTGAGAATTCTGATTTGTAAAATAATATTTTATTAATATTGAACAGATCACTTATCTTAAATTTACTTAATTTGGAAACTGAAAATATATACCCCCAAATCGATTTTTTCAAAACTTTGGATGGAATATCAATTAATTGCAAAATAAGAGAAATTCCAAATGCTTCTTGGTGATAACTTCTGAAAATATTATTATACAAAAATAATTTTTACACCTCCTAAGATTTCAAAAAATTATCGTTTTTATTATTTAAATTTAGTTAAGTATTGGTATTTTCTCTTTTTGCATTTTACGCAGATGTGCTTCTACCTAGAACCCCTAAATTATTTCGTTATCTCTGGAGGTAGTTCTTTACTAGTTCCAATAAGCAAAGATTTCTTCAAACGAGGATCCTAACCGACAGGTGTCTGTGAATTTCATTCCTAACCCTCACGGACCCTTATTACAAAGGAAATTCTTTACAAAGGTAAGTAATTCAACCCCATCAACAATGAAAAGTGAATAGTGGATTGAAAAAGAGAAGGAAGAAAATGACAGAAAAATGTGACATGTTAAATGTAACCTCGCCTTTACAATTATACTCCCTTTTACTTATTCGCATTGCTACAAAGACCATTCATTCCTTTATAGTTAAAAAGGTTTTCTTTTTCATAGATGGGAATTGTTGAAGGTGTCTTTTAAAAGCTTTTGATTTATTTTGAAAGATGAAGGAAGGAAGGCCTTTGAAGCCATTTTCGTATACCAGGGTTACGATAGATAAGAGAGGGGAGGGACGGAAAGGAGATAACGAAGTCATGAACCCCTGGGATACATTTCAGTACTTTAGCCTGGGGCTTAAGCTCTCATTTTTCTGCCCGCTACCTTAATATTTCAAAATTGGCACTCTGGCTTTAAAAAAAAATTCTGTGTGTTCCTCTGATTTCTTTTGAGCATCACGAGAAAAGTTTTGGAACTTTAATCTTAAAAATAAAAATTTTTGTAACTTCAAATTTAAAAATAAAATTTTTTGTAACTTTAAACTTAAAAATAAATTTTTTTTGTAACTTAACAATAAAAATTTTCGTAACTTTAAACTTAAAAATAAAACTTTTTGTTACTTTTAATTATGCTATCACATTTTCATTGGCACTGATAAAAAAAATCTTTAATTTTTTTTCTTCCTTTAATTTTTATTTCTAGCTTCAGAAACAAAAATATAATTCAAAAACCTGTGTGAACAAAAAATGAACCATAGTTCCAAATTCATTCATTAGAAATGAAATTATATTTCCTATCTCCAATTTAATTTGCTTGTTTACCCATTTTTCTTCCCCAAAATTAATTATCCGATCCATACAATAAAAAAAATCAATTAATCGGTTTATTTTAATCAAAATAATAAATTTTCATTGACCTTTTAATGTACATTAAACCTGATAGTTAAATTTATCAGCAGTTTATTGCGTTTTTGACTTCAAGCTGACGTCATATTTGAGGAAACGAAAGATTTACAAAATTATATTTTTGAAAAACCATATTTTGAGCATTAATCAAAATGAATAAATTCAACTTCATTCATCCAAACTTTATTTCTTGCCATTTCTTTTTCATCATTTACAAGAGCAACATCACAAAAGATTATCGTGCTTGTAAATAACCATTTTACTGACATTACTAATATAAATTATGGCGACCTAATTTGTTATCTTAAATTAGGAAATGCAGTAATTGCGCCTAGATTAACAAATGCATTGTATCCCATTAATTTTTTTCCCCTAATTTCTCGTTGCCTTTCTCTTAACTTGGAAAAAGGAGGGTGGGGGAAGCAAGCTAAACAACAACAATTGAAAAGAAGGAATAAATAAATAAATAAATAACATAATGAAGAATGTCAGATAACAAACATTCTGCAATTTTGATGTCACCAAATCATGCGAAATACCATTTATCTAGCTCTTTGCATATTTTGATAGTAGTATAAGCATGCACACGAACGAACAGACTTATGGACAACTATCCAATAGATTGATTTGCCTTCAAATTCAAAATAGATCTATAATTTAAGGGAAGAAAACTTTAGTCAATTTTCATCATCCCATCTTTAGAAAGAAATAATACATATAAATTCTGTGCTATTATTATAGAATAGCTATATGTGACCATAGAATATCATTTCTTGTATGGAGGGATCTGCCGTTAAAATTAATAAATGAAACAAAACTAAATTCCATATGCAGACTGTCAAAGGTATGGACAGATAATTTCCGGAAAAAAAAAATGTTCTGAAAATTTTTAATTTGAAAGTGAAACCCAAAAATTAAAAATCCAAAAATGACCAACAATTAATTATTGTGTTTTTCATTTTTCGATATTACATAACCATCATAATTTTAATCTGATATAAAAGTGGTCGTACTACTTAAATCGTACATCTCACTATTGCCACTTACGATTTTATTTCTCTTCAATCGAGAGATTTACAGTAAAAGAAGTAAGGTTTCTTGAAATAAGGGTGAATCCTTATTATCATTTCGAATAGCTTTTATCAAAATTATCTGAAAATGGACGATTCTCCTTTTTTGAAATCATCCGATTTCGGTATTTGGATGTAATTTCTTAATTCTTCCGTCTGAGGCTGCTGTTCCATTTTTTTTTTTAATTTCTTAAAAGTATTTTGAACAAACAGAATTCTAATCGAAAGTCACCATGCAACAATATTAAATAATACGCTAGAATCAATCATAATAAGTTTTTTTTTTTTTGCTTACAGAATTATTACAGTTGGGTGACTTTTAGTTCTGTTTGGGATTTTGACTTATGAACACGCGTTTTCTCTGAGATCCGATTGTCGGAGACGACGACTGCCGAACTATTCCAGTTACCGTTCGAGATTGATCCCGACTCATCTTTATTAGAATCAGTCTCGGAAGGAAAACATACAATACCGAAATAAACTAGAATACCGGATGATGGAAGATAGGTGTATGTTCTATCGGCAATACGGCAGTGATAGCACATAGGCTCACGCGTAAAATTGATAAATTTATTAAGAATGGCGAGAGGGGGAAAAGGGAAAAGATGCGGCTACAGCCCCGTCCCAACGACCTGTGCGCGTCTGGAGATAGCATATTTTCCCCTCTCCCCTGGTTTTCCAGGGTTTTTTGATGTCTGTTCAGCTTACCAAAAATTTGCGGGAAGCTTCAGTTGGAAGATTTACGACCGTATCCGTAAAGGTCACAGGCCCTCGGTAAGCGACTTAGGGAAGCTGGTGTTGAGAAATCAAATACTGCTACTACTAATCAAATGCCCTATGGGGTGGATAAAAAAGTTGACCATAAGGAAATTGATGATCTGAGATAGTGTATCTAAAAGGTAAAAACAAATCCTATGAGGGTTTTCAGCGAAAAAGCAGAAATGCAGAGTAGAAATAATGTTTTGGGGAAACTTTTGATCTTAGACGAAGCAGTAAGGGTCCCCAACATAAACGTAAACCAAGTAAGAAACAGCTGCTAGCGAACCAGTTGTAACGCAAAACCGACACGAATTTTAGATACGGGTAAGGAGGCCGTACCTCCCCCCCCCCCCCGAAAAAAATGAACCAAAAATTCTTCCAGCAATAATACGGAGAACGCCTGATTATAGGGAGTTAACCAAACGATTGAATATGGTCCATAATATCAAATGTTAGGACAATTTAGCAGGAGAATTTTTAAACTTTTTTCCGAATCGGCTGATGACGTACGAGATCAGAAAAAGTAATATTTCGTAATTGCTGATAGGGCCAAAATGCCCATTAAAATTGTAATAGAAGGTAAACCGATAAATACATATATGGAGGAAATCAGAGCCGAACTAACTATAAAAGGATTTAGGATTGATAACACAAATCAACTGAAATATATATATATATATATATATATATATATATATATATA
>JAPMOR010121924.1:596632-622935 GCA_026543865.1 Argiope aurantia | reverse complement strand
AAATACCAGCTGAATCGTTTTCAATACATGTGGGATGTAAAATGTAAATTTCCTATGTTGTGTTCACTGCTTTTCTATGAAATATGAAACTTTTTAAAAAATTAAATTCCAGCTTTTATAAATACTTATTGAAGGCCCAGAAATATAATTGGAGCCTATTTCTATGTTCATGTACTAAACTATGGGAAGCTGAATTTGTCATGGCAATTTAAGCATTTAAAGTTAACAAAACGCCGATAATATTTGAATGAAAAAAATAGGAGAAAAAAATTTGCTAAACCGATTCTAAACATACCATAAACAACACCATAACATCACACATTTTTTTGTGGTCATCAAAAGATATCTTTTCTCAATAAAAATTAAACCATTGTGAATGATCTTTTCAAAACATTTTCATATACTTCCTGACTTAGATGTAATATCCCTCCACCCAGCATAAAAATTGTAGATATGAAGTAGGCCACAAATACTCAGATAAAAAAAGACAAAGATTAAATTAATTATATTTGTGTAAATGGGTTATATTTATTAAATTATTTTATACTAAATAGAATTTGAAATCCCGAACATGAATGTTTCATGCTTCATAATATAGGGAAGAGGAAACCTATTATAAATTTGAAAGTCTTTATTATTTTTTTTTATCGTTTAAAATCAAAGTTTGCCACAGAATTACAGTTTTAATTGTAAGATTACTTACCAAATTTCATTTATATAAATATTTACGTTTCTGTGATAACTTGTTTATGCACATGCTAACGTGGTGAATTTGATTCTAAATTTGACTTTTGATTCTAGAACTGTGTATCTAATTTCATTCATTTAGTTCTTTATATTCTAGTTCTTTATAATTATAATTTCACTTATATTTGGAATATATACTAACTTACTTTGATATATTTCATTCAAAATTTAACAGAAATCTACAAATTTGCTGTAGATTTCTGTAACGTATTGTAAATTTCACTTGTCTAGCTCAATATAGAACAAATATAATTTCAAATTATGTTTTTCAGACGCATGGAAGTCTGAAAGTGGAGATTCGTCAAAATTTCGCGTTTGACCTTTGAATTTTTTGATGATTTCTTTACTTTCTTTTTATATATTTAGAATACAAGAAAATAAAAATGATATGTCAAGAAAATTCTATTTTCTCACTTCTTGTTGAAATTAATATCATACAAACAGCTATGATTTAAATGATGCACAATTTGCATCAAAAATATATGTAACGAATTAAATAATTGACATAAAAAAATCGTATAGCAGAAATCATTAAAAAAAAAGTTGCTATATTATCTGTTTGGGAAAATAGCTATTATTTTTGCAGCAAACTAATATAAAGAACTTTTGGTTCAATTTTATAACAAAGGAAGATATATATATATCATGATCTGGTTTTTAATAAAGCAGTGTAATTAAGAGATACTGCAAAGCATCAATATTGGAATGGGCATGAAAAGCATTTTGCTGTAAGTATTGGTGACGCTCATTATATATGCAACTTAGTTACATTTTATAAAATTCTTTGCACTGCTTGGCCATATAGTTCATCAAATGATGGTATTAAAAGTATAGACTCTTTTTCTCAAGAAATCATTTTTTTCTTCTCTTATAATCTTATGACTTTCAAAGTGAAAATTTTCGCGTATTCTGTTGCATTATTATCCGCAAAATGATCTAATTAGTAACATTTTTCTTTCAATTTCTTTATTATCAATGAAGAGTTAATTATGAAATTAAAATGCTTTTCAGAAAATTTGTAGTATTGTAATACTTTCGGAAATTTCTTTATACACAGTTTGTAATATTTAAGCAAATATAGAAAACAAATGAGCAATACCAAGCTCATTCTTCTTTAATTAAATTCAAAAAATTATCCTGGATAATTGACAAGATTATTAGAATCCCTTCTCTCCAGAAACAGATTAGTAGATCACTCATTTTGTTATCATCTAAGATGGATTTCCACTTCCCTAGTGCAATAGTAAAGTGAAAAACTAATCAGGCGGCCATTTCAGAAAATGAATAACGACCTTTAACTTTCACTGATTATTAGTGCGTGGATTGACAGAGGATTTAGGGGCGCTTTTGATCTGTTGTTAAGATTACTGAAACTCTTTTGACAATGGCAATATGTCCCTCCTTATCCCCTTTTTTCAAAGAGTCACGCATGATTTATTGGACGTTTGTGGCCGGTCCCACTTTCACCAGAAATGATCCCACTTCCGCCCGAAATTTCCTCAATACGTGGATTTTCGTTAATTAGCTCCAAATGTGCATAACAAGAGAATAAAAGACTTAATCAATAAATCATTTTCTAAGCAAAATTTTCTGATAAAGGGCATATTCAGTAAATAAACTCGATCATTATAAGAATAAGTATTGATATCTTTGCGATCACTTTAATACACACATGGTAAGCACATGTCCCTAAATAATGCGTTGATTACCTATCAAATAACAGATATAACAGAATGATAATGGGGCATTTTTATTAAGCCCCATAGTATAGCAGATGTCTTTAAAAATTTTCAAAATTCTTTATGAGAGAAAGTTATAATAAATCATTGAAGCTATAATTTGGCTGGTATGTACTATTTGTTTAAATTGTGTCACACACACTTACTTTTGTACACGACTTCTAAATTACCAACGAATTCATCGAATCATTAATTTAAGATATTAAAACGGTTACGATAATATTTTTAATTATAGCTATTTTATTTATTTATTTTGTAGCTACCGGTTTACTTTAACGTTTTTCTTTTATAAGCATATCGCCAGTATACGACTGAAGGTAATTGCATTTATATAGTTTGAAAACGTCTTTAACAAAACCAGCGGGAGTGGTCTCTCCAAAACCCTCTCGCATACTTTCTAATAAAGGTGTTATCCCAGAGAGCCCTTGCATGGAATTGGCATAAAATAGTTACGAAGTCTATATGGTGTGAATATAGCATTTTTACTGAATCTATCTTATGATCCCTGCCTAGTTATTTGGTGATACTCCCTGGTATGCGGCTAATAATATTCAAAAATCGAATTTGTATTTTAGACGCGTTTTCCCCAATCGATTGAAACAAAAATTGGACACAAAAATACAATTGTAGTCACCAAATCCCATGATAAATTTGATATATTTATGTAATTGCGTTTTTGAGTTATCACTTTTACATGTATCTATCTGAAAGTGTAGACCGACTGATGGTCAATCTCTTGTTGAGTTTGGCTCAAAATTTGAACGGTTTCTAGAATATAGATGTTAATTCTGTGTATTGAATTTTTTTCTACCGATCCCCGTTTTGTAGTCATCATGTTGAATTATATTCAAAACCGGACAGAGAGATTTCCTCTGAGTGTATTTTGCTCAAAATTTATTAAAAATCTACAAATTTGGTATAAAAACAGTATACTATATTTCATTCGTCTAGATCAAAGCGCTATCCTTGCCATAGACAGGCGGACATTTTCTAAAACTGCGTTTTTCGAACTCAGGACGGTCTAAAACGTAGATTCGTCAAAATCTTGATTCGAATGTTTTGATGACTACTTTCTCTATACTACGTATAATAGAAAGTAAAACAGTTTCGCGCATTAATATAATATACTGTTTGTCTTATACTGTAAAAAATTTTATATGCATGATTTTTTCAGTTACTAAGATGACATTTTAAAACAGCCAGACCATATTAATTCAACTATGTTTTTCTGTGGATTCGGTCACATTCAGCTATTTATTGGGGATGTATCAAATTAAGTTGCATTAGAAAATGTTATTTACTAGAAAATTAGCTATTGACATACTTTCTATTGATTTTGACTTGCATTATGCGACCTGCGTAATGCAAAATAGTATAACACGCTCTACAGGAAAGACTGTTAGACCTAGAATTGCCAATTTGGTAAGTAAGCATTTCGTGGGATATAGACGCTTTCTAAGGAAATGTTATGCAAAATTTTAACTAGGAAACTAATCGAAATTTCTGCATTTCCCCTCTATAACTTCGGAACAATAATTGCACAAAAATCATTTTTGTACCTTACTGAAATTTGTAAAAATTGCCTTTTCGTTAATTTCAAATTTAATTTTTTTTCATTATTTTCTTCAGTTTTAATAAATTTTTAAAAATTGTTTCCCAACCATAATTTTCATTATTTTAGTAACGGTGTTTAAGCATAAGTGCATCACGACAATACATTTTTTTTGTTTGCACGCAATTATTGCTATAATGCCAAATAAACTTTTAAAAATAATATCGCTAGAAAAAAAATGTTTTTTTTTGAGGGGGGAGCGGGGGTTCTTTGGAAGCACCTAAGCTCGGCTTCCTTTTATCTTCCGTTCAGCTGAATTGAATAGGTTAGTGACAGACAATTTATGCTGAGAAAAAAAAAATTTAAAGTAAGCACGAAACTGCAGGTATTTGAGAATCCGCAATAACAATTAGAACCATAGAGCTGATATAAAGGAAGGAAGCTAGTCGCTTGCTTCTAGTCTAAACAAGTGTACGCAACATGAGCCAAGTCACGTGTGAGAAATCTGGTCTTTTTTGGCGCCATATCGCAAATCTTGGCATACTCAAAAACTGCCGCGCAATGTTTTGTTTCCCGGCATTGGGTCCGGTCGGTTTTCATTTCCGGTTAACATTTCCTAAATAATTTATATATTCATTCTTTGAAAACTAAGCAAACTGGTTTCGAAAATATTGTTTTCTTTTTTACATCAGTAGCCGAGTTTATTGATTTAAATTATGTTTATTTTTTTGTGCATTAATTAAAAGTGAGTATTTTTCTTCTTTAAGTAAACATTTTATTTCTTTTCTTTACCCCAAAACATCTTTTAATTTTACATTACATATTCAAATACTTTTATCATTATCTCATGCAGATAAAAAAAACCTTTTTATAATAAACGCAGATTATAAAAGTGACCCAGGTCTTTTTTTTTTCCTTGAATATTCTGAATAATATTTATTTTTGCATAAAAAATGAAAAAGATATTAATTAAAACTGTTAAATTATTTTGAAATAATTTAGAAAGAGAAGGATGAAAAAAACGCTAGCTCAGAATCGAACTTAGGTTTGCTACGCCAGTGCCCTAACCATTACACTACTCGAACGCTCGTTCGGGTTACCCATTATTAGTATATAAGCTAATTTGAAAGTTTTAAGGTTGACTATTGAGTCTTAATATTTTCATTAATAAACATTCTAAATGTATACTATCATTATACAAAATCTCATTCCGAACTCAATTTTAAACGTCGTGCCTTCTCCTTGTTAATATCAGTTTTAAATATTTCGCTTCTGGTTTATAGTGTTGGCTGTAACTTTGCTTCTAACTACCGCAGAAACAAAATTAAATCATTTTTGAAATCTTAAATGTGTTGATTTAATACAAAATAATAAGGAAATTCGAAATTTTTACGAAAACGGGGATTTTAGGGTATGTGCATATCGCAAGTTATTAATAAAGTTAACATTCAGACAAAATTTTTATCTGTAAAGATAGCATTTCTTTCTTTAATAGTTTATCTTTAGAATATCCACTAGTTTTTTATTAGATCTTAATTAAAATTTATGAAATCATGCAATTACTGCTAGCACATTTATGAAATTTTACTATATAACATTTTCAATAAAACGCTTTAGTTTCACGATTTCATTCACAATGATGATTTAATATCTTTTACGGTATAATACGATTCGAACATTTATGGTATAAAAAAATAAAAAAAAAAACATATTGGAAATAATAAGGAACTTTATTTGCCCTAAAATAAATACACAATTATTAATGGGTCAATAGTGTTTTTTTACCATTACCAATTACCAATAGTGTTTTTATGCAAACACTTGTATTGGCGAGTAAAAAATCACGCCCAGCTTGCAGCCAAGCACTTGCAACACATTCGAGATTAAAATAAAGCAAGTAACAAAATATAATGCAGTTACATCAGTTTAAATGAAGCTTAATAACAAATTAAATAAATTTAATACAATAACTAAACCAAACTATGAAATATTATTCAGTTTTACACCAAAATCACTCAGTGATGGAGGCTACGAAATTTTAAATTGACTTAAAATGGATATAAACAGAACATGTTTATTGTACATATCTGTGAAATGATACAGGACTATCCATAGAAGCTTTTCCTTGCATCTAATTGCACAGCAATAGTTAACCATGGCTTAAATAAGTTTTAAAATCCAACAGTTAAAAGCGAGAAAAAAATCTGTCATTAAAATATAATGGGGAACGGAGAATGAGGTTACAGTGAACACAAATTCTGTCCACAAGTCACGTGATTTTATCTTGTCCTACACCAAAGTAGGGTTGCACTCCCTCTATAAGTATCTCAGCTCTATGATTAGAACACACGCGCACGCACACACAGCAGTTTGTTATGTATACTGCTAAGTTATTATGCCTCATTGTTTACATTTGCCACATCAAGCGAAGCTTCTCTGGCCGGGTCTAGTAGAGTTAAGGAGCAGGCCTAGGAGTTGCCAAAAAGCAAAGTGGGATACTTTTAGCTGAGGTATCTGGTTATCTGAGCACCTGGGCTAAGATCATACACTTTTCCCGTACATTGTCTTGACTCTGCATTGCCTGCGATATAGCCGGTATGTTGTTAATAATATTAAATATTATACCAAGTTCGGCGGCGAATGCCAAAACATCTTGAATATTTCCTTGTGGCTGGGGAGGGCATCATGTCCCCGTTTGTTGTTCCTGGCTATTGGGCCCGTTGAACCCTTCCTTTAGCTACTTGAGATGGAGAGGGGTTGCTTACCTCTGCCGTTATTTGTATAGTTGCAGTGGCTGGTTCTGGTCCAGCGACTCTAGCAGCGTTCCCGTTATCTGACCAGGGATTCCTTTTCGTTCTAACCGCAGCCTCGAAGCTCTCCCCCGTCTGATGCATTTGATGACATTAGTCGTGAGGTAACTTAGGGATAACTTAAGGTATCGGGGGAGGGGGTAGCCTCTATAGTTTGTGGTGTGCGGCCCACTCAATTGGCGCACTTTACCTCGGTATTTTCTTTCCCTTTTTTGGAACAGTCTTTGGATTAGTAAGCATGCATATTGCACATTTTGGTTTTAATTTGCTCCCCTTGGATCCGTGATTCCATAGTTGGCATTATAGCACTGGTGGTTACGTTTATTTTCGTATTTCTCTATCGTAACTGATATACGATGGGGTGTCTAATTTATAGATTTCTTGAATATTTTCTGTTTTGAAAAGGTGGATTTGGAATATAGGTAAGAGTTCTTTAGTTTGATACATTTTTGAGCTGATTTACTTTGTCTACACGGAATCCTTTTTTTGTTAGTACAGTTTAAATTTTATCGATGTTGATATTTGCCGGTAAGCCCTTAATAATAACTTTAACAGACTTAATCAATTATCAATCATAAGCTTTAATCTACCCTAATCAATCATCAATCATTGGCTTTAACCAATCTTAATCTATCATCAATAATCAATCTTAAAAAAATTATCGGGTTCGTATTTCTTTTGATATTTTTTTCTTGCTGCAAAAGTTTTTGCTCTTTCAAACACGGCTTCTATAATTTTATTGAAATATATCTTTGAAATCGAAAATTTAATAGAATTTCTTATAATGAAATTGTATGGCGGTTGTTTTTTATACAACTGGATAGCTGGATAATTTATAAGCAGCGAAAGTTTTTCCTTCGAATTTTTCACATTCTAACATAATGCAAAGATTTCTATTCATTTCGCCTTATAATAATGTAATTACCGGAAATATCATTAAAAGACCTTTAACCTTAACGCGTGCCTCTAATCTTAAAATTTTGAAGATTCCCAATGAATTGGAATTGGGAGGGAAAAAATGTGAACTATATCTTCTTTGGGGAAGTATTTGATACTATTAATATGTCTTTTTTTCTTTCTCTGAGGAAGTAGGAATGTTAGATTTACAATTAAAGTCAAATAATAATAACAGTAAGATATGGGTCGCATTGCAAATTTATTTATAGAAAGAATTTAGACTAAATTCGGAACTAAAATAGTTTAATAAAAGTTACAGTGAACAGTTACAACTTCTGAGTTGTGGGGATATTATGTTTCCGACAGTGAACTAAACGCGGTGGCAGCAAATTCCTTTATAAAACTATATAAGTTCAAAATACTTTTTCACGGTTTCTTTTTGCTGCTTTCTGCCTTCCAACTCGGTTTTTTATTACACGCTCGTCATGGCTTTTAAAATAAAATCCTTAATAATAAATAAAAATTGGACTATTTCGTTAAATAATAAAGACTGTTGAAGAGCTCAATGCCTGTTTTTTCAAAGAATGTTTTACAGACACCCATATATAGAACAATCTGTCGTGAAAGAGACAACGCCAGAGCGTGTCACTGAATCTCTAATGCAGTTATCAGGCGGTCTATTAGGATCCACTTTCAAAGGAGTCGATGAGTTGGAAACCAACACCCGTGAATAAAGCGCCATTCCTACGACCTGTTCAGACGGATGACGAAGCACGCGTTCTCCCTTGACCCCTCTTGTGATTTTCTGGGGTACTTTGATGTTTGTTCAGTTTATCGACTATTTGGATCAGGAACGAGTCGATATCTCACTTGAATCCGTCAAAGCAGGCACGCGAAAACCGACATCAACACAAACAGCGCGTCCCTGCCTACCACCATACTTGAGTTCCATATAAACAAGCACAATATGGGGCATTTTAATGCTTCATTAAATAAGTAAGAACCCCAATTCTGCCTTTTAGATAATTATATTTCGACGAAAATTATATGCAGGTTTCGACAAAATAAAGATTTTGATTGAGTCCAAAAAGACGCAAGCTTCCATTCCATTTATTTAACCGTTGGTTGTTGTTGTTGTTTTCGAGTTAATCTATTCACATACATCTGAATATACAGACAAACAAAAGGTCCAACAACAGTCCATGAAATTATTTTGTCTACATTCGATACACATCTATAATGCTGAAGTCATGCATTAAATTTCGTCCGAAAAGCTTTGCGAGAAGTTATTTAGCATATTTTTAGTTAGTATTTAGTTACATTGCACTTAGAAAAGATACATTTCCGGTTGAAGATTTCGCCTTAACTTAAATAAAAAAAAATATCCAGTTTTGATATACAGGCCTCATTAAAATTTTGTCTCCCTTACTCATTGCGGTTTTGAGTGGTCGTGTTCATAGACACAGTTTCCAAGTATGCAATTTTTGTTCTGAGAGAGGCATAAAGCAGACTCATCTAACTCTAGAAGCAAAATTTTTTGGCGATTATAATGCATAATATAGAGGAGTAATATTAAATTTAAAAAATCCTAAAATATTTTAACCTTGTCTTTTTCTGAAAATTCCACTGTAACCACAGTGGATTTGTGCTGAAATTTCGAATATAGCCGTACGGTTCCAGGTGTAATTTTACCAAAGAACCGTTATGTAAGTTTGGTGTACGCTAAATCTGATGGGGCCAAATGTCCTCCTATTTATGAGGTGAGAAAGTTTGGCAAGAGGATGTCGACTTAGATGTCGTTTTTTTCATTTCCTACATTTCAATATTGCAAAATTCGTCCTAAAATAGCCATCGCGTTGCTTCAAATGGGATCTAATTATAGCGAAAGTAAACTGGTGATTTCACAAATAATTAGCTTCCGCATGAAAAGATAATCTAGAATACATTTTGAAAGAGTACCTCTTCCAACTCGGTTCTTAACTTGAGTCATCAATTTTAGATTAAAGATCGAATACTAAAATTCACTCTTCTATCACATTCTTTTTCTTCTATGAAATATGCCAAGAGAAAATATTGTAACTCAAACTCGAAATTTTGGCGAATCACCTCGTTTCGGACCTTTCCAAGTTTGAAAAAACACTTTTTTAGAATTATATGTGTCTTTATCGACGAACCATTCAATAATTTTTTGAGCCAGAACAGATGAAATTTGGAGAATTGACTTTACACCAGATTTGTATATTTCTAACAAATTTTGAAAGACATCCGTTCAAAGGAAATCTATCTTTCCGGTTATCTGAGCACAAGTGAACACGATAACTACAAAACTGAAAATAAAATATGGTATACAGACTTAGAAATATAGATCCATTTTAAATGTTGAAAAAAAATCCGACAAAAGATTGACCGTCTGTCGATCTGTATTTTTGAATGCACGTACACGCATTTATTCAAAAACCTAATAATTGAGATAAATGAAATTTGGTACACGGTTTTAGCATTTAAAGTGTAGATTCTTATCAAATCATCAACGAAATTTACCAGAGAGTTGAATATTTGTCTCTGTGTACTTTCGTATGCATGTAAACCTAATAATAACGACAAAAAAAAAGAAATGACGTCAATCCTCATTTTGCGATTAATCACCGAAAATCGCACTCTAGATTCAGTAGAAATGCTAGATTTGTGCTAAACATCAATATTTCTTAGTTAATTTTCGTCTATACTTTTAATACACAAATACTGATTCTCTTTAGTATACTATTCTTTCTATTTCTTTAGTATACACACTTCTCCTGTATGAGACTCTGAAAATAAAACTTTGAGTACACGTGGCACTCATGGCTTTGTCCAAGATTAACAGTTTTGTGCCAGGAGGGGAGATATACCACCTTTACTAGAGACTATGTGAGAAAGTTTTAGGGAGTATAGGATTTATTGTCCATTGACCATTTTTATACTACTTTAATATTTAAAAAAATAAGCGTTTCTGTGATTGCAAGTGTTTTTTAAAAGTATATTTCATAAACATTCTTTTCGTTTGTTTTATTTACTGATTTATACTCATGCGTTCCGAAAAAAAAAAAAAGTAACTTGTTTTAATGCATATTATTGTTACTATATAATTAAAGAGTAATTTTTTTTAAAAAGTGAGTGAGCGAATCAAGTTTAAAATATTAACACGCAGCGATATTTCGGATAGAGGTGAATATTTCTTTTATTTAGTTATTAGCTCTTTCACTTTGCTTCGTTGAATTTTCGTATTTAATTTAATCTTTAATAATATTCTTTGAAATATAAACGTTATAGAAATGTTTTTGCATCATTTAAAAAAATGTTATCATTCAAAAATTCAATAAATCTTTCCATTATTATAGAAAAAATTTTCTTTTTAAAAAAACATTTCAATCCAAGAAAAATCATTATTTGTCTCTATAATTTTCTTGGAATCTAACATTAAATATTTTAGTATTATAATAAGGCACACCGTTATTTAAGATAACATTCTTTAAAAAAATAAATTTAAAGGATTACTTTATAAGGGTTACAAATGCTAATAGTGATGCTTATGATAATTATTTATTTCCTTTCTGTCATGGAATCCTCGTATAGTGAATAACCGGATCGCCGCTATAATACTGGGGTTATTTACAAAATGACCATCATCAGGCCATGCACGAACATTAAATTACATTATTATTGAAAATATGGCCGAGACAACCATTTTAGTTTCTTTTAAGGATGCGATAACTCGTTTTCTTAATGAGTGAATTTTTACTTCTGTATGTCCGGTGCCCTTTCCCCAGAGGTATGGATGCTATAAATTTAACAGTCTGAAATTGGCAAACATTATATCGAATTCAAATTTAATTTTATAAAGTAACTGATTTATTATCTATGATTCTTTTAATGAGGATCCATCCTCCTCCTTTGTAATTTCTTCTCCCAATATTTTAAATGGCTTATAATGGTGATAATAGGTTTTCTGGCATGGTTTTCTTTCATGGCAAGTCAAGAAGGAATGTCGGCATTTCTGTAGGATTCTGCGAATTTTGGATCGTTGCAGATAATTCTATGAAACTATTCAAACTACGGATAAATCTCTAGTTGATGTACTTAGTGTCAAGTAACTTAATACCCCACATCCATCGATCATACGTAGATAAAGATAAGATGGACGAACATAGAACCAATAGTCAATCGTCGCACAAAAAGCCATATACTACATGAAAAGTGCAAACAGACAAAAATCTTTTGTAAACTTCCCATTCGTAATAATTCATCTTCCCCTCCGTACTGTCTGTCCGCTTACCCCGCCTATTTTCCCTCATAATTTGTAAAGAAGCTATTAGAGGCATTAAGCGCATTTTTAGTCCATGCATGCGGCCTAAATACCACCAACGACGCAGAAGCTTTGGGCAAACTATTTGCGATAAACCTGCTCGCCATTTTACTCAGAGATCGAAAGGAAATAGGAAGTATAAGTGTACTACCAAATTGCAAACATTGTTCGATTGCCTGCCGACATTGGCTCTTTGCTACAAATAACTTATTTGACATTTCTTGCTGTTGATTCCCTCCCCCCCCCTCCGGCACAATTCGGATACTTGTATCAGGCAGAAGAAATTTTTCAAATATGTTCTATCATTTCTCTGCATAACCATAACCAACTATTACTTGCCTGCTGATTGGAAATTCGATTGCGCATTACATTGAAAATTTCAATAATTGTAGAACTACGGATAAAATTAAAATTTCTATGAAATGAATTTCTTCTCCCCAGCGTGCGCTTTGCCGTTTTCATTGTATTCTATAATAATAATGACAATATATAATTTTTTTTCTTACAAAAATTATCGTTTCTTAAATTATGATTAAATATATAAATGATCATGAATTCAAAATTTAGATTTTAACAAATTCTGATTTATTCTTATTTCTAAATGTAATAAAAATCTACAGAATTCCAAATAGATCAATCATTTTAACAAGAAGTTTATACAGATTAATGGAAAGAATGGTTAATTTTTGCTTAATCCAATGTTTAAAAAAAAAATGGAGTTTTATTGAGTTTTCAAAGTGGATTTCGTTATAGATGAGGTTCTATTGACAAATTTCTCATGTTAAAAATTGCTTTCAGAGACACTTTTACTACAATAAAACAATTTATTTCGTTTTTTTCTCCCGATGTGGCGGATCTTATGACAGCATGATAATATGGCATTTTTAATGATTTATACAGCATCAATTTCCTAGGAAGTTTATAATTTTTTATAAAAGAAAATATTGTACCGACAAATACGGTAGTAGGTGATATTTTATCGGACAACTTTTAATAATTTGAAAGTATTCCATGAAGAAATATTTATGTATTCTTTTATTTATTATCAAATTAAATTGCTACAGTATGTATATAGCTGACTACATGAGGATGACTTTCAGATATTAATATGGGTTTTATATCGAATGGCAGTTACTAACAGCAGTAAGAAATACTACTAACTGGACTATTTATGTTTTTGTTTTATCAAATTAAAAAAACTATTCATATTCTCTTTTGCAGAATTCGCGAGATCCCCTTTCATTTGGAAATCTTTCTTAAAGATGGTGCTATTCCTGTGGTGTAAGAAACAAACTTCCTTGAAATCAACTTCGACAAAAAATAATAAAATAATAATAATAAATAAGAAAAGGCTTGAGACTTACCTGCCTCTTCAAGCATTTTGATCAAATCTCAAACGAAATTTTAAAAAATAAAAAAATTGAAATCTGCTATCGCAAATTTCAAGTTATCATGTGAGAATTTTTTTGATCACGTGATTGATTATATTAATGTGCATGCGTCAACTTTAAAAAAAAACTATGTTTTTTTTCCCCTTTTTTTTTCCTTTCGAGATTGACGAGAGTCCAAAACTTTTTTGCCGACCAAGAAAAAACTGGAAATGAAAATTGCCATTTATGCTTTATTCATTGCCTACGCGATTTCGAGCTTTAAACCTCCCTAACCAAAACAACATAATGTTCTCATATAAAAGAAAATGATGTTTAAACCTGATATTTTTAAATTTGAGATGGAAATACATCAACACATTGGATTTTCCTGAAGTTTTAGCGAATACAACTAGAGGTGCAGCATTTCCAAAAATTTACAAATCTATGAAATTGAATTATGGCTGCATAGTTTATAGGTTTGCTTCCGAATCAGTATTGAAAATATTAGATCCTGCACATCACTTAGATTCATATTTTCATCAGGAACTTCCCGAATACATTCTGTTGATAGATTATACGTGATTTGCATAGTATTTAGACGATGAACACTTTCTCCGAAATATTAATTAAAAATAAAAAATAACCGCTAGCATCTTATGTATAACAGGGTTCTCTTTTGCCATCTATAAACCTCCTTTTGGCATGTTTTATGTTAATAAACCCTCATATCTTCACTCATTTGATCATAGAATACAATCCACATTACATTATTTAAATATGGATACTGGAAATTTTACTGAAAGAAAATGAAATTCCTCTATGAATAAAAAAAACTTACATATGCTCCCCTGGACGCCTTTTTTGTACTTAATTTTATTTATAAAAATACGAAATTAAATTTGAGTGAACTGATCGAATTTACTCAAATTAAGATCAAGTATTATATTTTGGAACATTGTGCAAACAGTATGTTTCATTTATTACCTATTACAAGTATTATATGATGTTGTTTTATAATAATAAAACAATCTGTTGCTTCATAATTTAAAAATACTCCAACTTTAAAATTAAATAATATATCCCCTCCCCCCTATTTTTTTAGGCACAACGTGTTTTCATTAATTCTTACGGAAGATCTACAGCTCCAAACACTTTACAAAGTCATTGCAAGTATACCGTTGTGCATATATGTATATTTATAAATAAAATAAATAAATTAATAGAAATTTCCAAAAATTAATTAATTAAAAAATTCAAAGAATACGTAAATATATTATTTATATCCTACTTTCTTAGCTGCCCTAAAAATTTACAACATTTCGCCATTTAGGGATTGAAGGATTAAATATTACAGTTAACATGATTAATTGGTTAGCAATTATATTTAATTATTAATAAAAACCGATTAACCACATAGACGGGAACAGATCGTATTAGAAGCTATACCATATTTTAGTATCTTATAACTTTTAAATTTGATTTTTTCTTTCTGTTTTTACAATCGTGATAACGAAATTATATTTTTTGAAATTAATCCGTTAATAAATATTTTGTTATTTTAGTTGATCATTTAATTATTGTTGATTAGTTAATTTAGACTTAAGACTGTTTGTATAATTATTTAAATAGTGGATTTTGAAAGCCAGCAAAGGGAGCCAACATTTGCTTGCTTTAGATCTCCCTAAACAGAAGTCCTTAGTAACAGAAAACAGTCATGCACAAAAATATGTTGGTTGAGTTTTTGAATAAAGAGGTCTAGTAAGCATGGTAGAAGAATCCTTTCACCAGGTGACATTCCATTATCTGCGGTTAACTGAGAGGGGAGAGGATGGGGTAGAACAACTGCTTTCCTAGTCATACTGTAGCGTGGGAATCTTATTCTCATAAATAGGACATAGCATTCGAAGTAGGAAAAAAGAAAGAAAGAAAGAAAGAAAGACTTTACAAATAAAAATCAGCGAATACTGAGATAAAAAAAACAACAAAAACAACTCTAAAGCGAAAAGGATGCAGAACTATTGTCTTTTTCTTTTCTCCCCTTTAGATGCTACCTTTAATAATAAAGAAAAGCTTTATTTTCTATTTCGAATTGCAATACATTAAATTTCACACGCTTGTTGGCATTGCTGCTTTTTGCAAAGACAGTATTAGTCTGGACGCCAAATATGCCATTACCAACTGCCTCCAGGTACTATGGCGTCAATGGTACCCAAAGATAGAAAATCAGGTGACAAGAATTTCTTTTAAGCGCTGTACTTTTGAGATTCTAACCGACCAAAATTCCTGAAAACAATCCGCCATTGATTGTAAACACTTTCGATTCCTTAAGTACATGAATTTGTTGGAAAATCATACATGCGATTGAAGAATTAACGGGGAGAAAATGAAAATAAAAATGAAATTTAATTCCACAGCTTTTTTTTAAAGAATTTTAGAACAGAGAACTAATAAAATGAGGTTGTTTCGAAGTTATCATTGCTTTTTGGCAATTAGAGTTTGAGATGTTCAAATCTTCTCTGTTTCCATATCATGCATATCGACTTGTTTAACTTCCTCATATATGAGATACAGAGGAAATATCATAATCTTCAAAAAATTCGAACACGAGATTTTGACGAAATTTTCATGTTCCAGATCTCTCTGAATTCGAAAAAAACATGTTTACTATCATGTTTTTTTGTCAGTCAATCAGTCTGAAAAACATGATGACTCAAAAACGCCTGGAGTTGTACGGCTGAAATTTGGTATACGGTCTTGAAACCGAATTTGCAGATTTCTATCAAATTTTGAACAAAACTCACTCAGAGGAAGTCTGCTTGTCTGACTTTTACAGAAAATCTGCCTATCTAACGACAAGTGAACCCGATTACTATATTACTAAAGCTTGGTATTCAGGTTGAGCATCTAAAATAAAATTCTTATCACATTTTAAATCAAATTTGTGAAAGGGTAGACTGTGTGTTGGCCTGTACTTTTGCGAGTATGTCATCACAAAAATTTTTAAAGGGAGCGACTTAAATGTGGTATATTATCTTGTCATTACAACCGTAATTTTATGCCAAATTTTAGTTTCATTTGCCATAAAACTACGGTTATGCATAGCCAAAAGATGTTTAAAATTTAATGTTCGCATGATAAATTTTAGGTTCGTGACAAATATATTTATTTCGTAACTATTTTTCGCTAATGCCATGCATTGCATTCACAGCCTTATCCATGGTTCATAATTTAATGCGGATGGTGGTGGAAGAAAAGACCTTATTTAGAGAGTAGGCAAGAAAGTGCCGAGGAGAAAACTCTTACTGATTTTGAATTGCTATACGCAATTTATTTATGCTTCCTGCCTGTTCTGCATGGGCTTGGTATGAATTTATGACAGTTATTAATTACTTAAAATGATCTGAATGTAAAATGCAGTTATTTTATGTAATGGCGTATTATGGGCATATTTGCGTGTCATAGATTGGTTGCGAATGGTCAGCCATAGTGTACTGAAATCATATCCAACGTTCATAGCTTTTCTTAAACAGATCGATATAGCGACAAAGCCATTAAATTGTTTTAGACAATTCTTGCTACCTTTATTTGATTTAATTATTATTGAAATAACAAAAATTCCTTACTTAACTCGATAAAAATTTTAATGATTTAAAGAGCCGAGGGAGTGGTCTCCCCAAAACTTTCTCACATACTCTCTATCCTAGAGAATTCCCTATCCTACATATTCTCTATCTATCTGTTATCCTAGAGAACGCCTTGCATGGCATTGGCGTATAATAATTATGAAACACTAACATATGGCGTGAATTTAGCACTTTTATTGAATTTTTAGAGTAGTTCTTGCAAGGGTGTTTTTTTTTTTTTTTTTTTTTTTGGTTATTAATTCCTATACTGCGGGTAATATTATCCGAAAATCGAATTTGTGCTTTAGACGCATTTCTCTCAACCAAATCAAACAAAAATTTGATGAAGAACTACATTTGTAATCGCAAAATCGCATATCAAATTACGTGCATTTAAGTCATTGCATTTTTGAGTTATCATGTTTATACTTTTATGAAATTATGGACCGACAGACTATCAGCCCCTTGTTGGCTTTGGCTCAAAATTTGACATACGTCTACATCATAGATGTTAAATCTACGCGTCAAATTTTATCTAACTCTTTTCGTTAACTTTTATTCGGACAGCTGGACAGACACACTTCCTCTGAACGGATTTTGCTCAAAAATTTGATTGAAATCTATAAATTTTATCTGAAGATCGTATAGCAAATTTCATCTGTATAATTCAAAACATTTTTGAGTTGTCCTTGTCACAGACAGACGGAAATTTTTCAAAAATATGTTTTTCGAACTCAGGGTGTCTAAAACGCTGGGCCACCATCTAAATTTCGAGTTCGAATTTTTTAAATGATTACTATACTTCGTATACAAAAAAAAGTTTAAAAAAATTAATATCATAACACTTAAGAATATAAAGACACTTAACTTCTTTACAAAATAAATATTCTCCCAAGATTATTTAAAAAAAATATTGCATTTAAAAAAAATCAATATAATTCTTAAATGCAATTATCCGAAATTAAAAATAAAAAAAGTCCTTTATTTCTATTGAAAAGGATTTTGAATATCGATGAAAAACAATAAAATTCTCATTTTTCTAAAACTATTTTTTTTTCAAATAATTAAAATTTTTTTATTGTTTTCATTTGGGTATTTGAAGCAAATCTAATTATATCTTTTTATAAATTAATAATGGAACAAATATTGGATGCATCTCAAAATTTCGGAAGAAACTTTTTGCAGTAATTCAATAAAATTAATCTTGAATTATCAAACGAACACTTATGGCAAATACAAAAACACTAATGAAATTTAAAAAAGCATAGAATACCTTCTACCACATATCTATATACAATTATGGTAATTTTATATATTTTACTGCAAGTTCTTGTTTGTGGCATATTTTTTATGACATTTAATAAATTTTTGAATATAGCCTGACAATTACGTTTGTCTACATTGTGATGCAAACTGCTTTTATATGCAATGAGGTATGGCTAATTCAATGCTGACTGGACCATAAAAAAATTAGATTTATCCAAATAATGCGATTGTAGAAAACGCAGTATAAAAATGGGTACCACAAATGAAATCAACAGTATCTGCGGGAATCAACAGCGGGAGTGGTCTTCCCAAAACTTTCTCGCATACTCTGTAATAAACTTGTGTCGGAGAACGCCTTACATGGCATTGGCATAGAATAATTACGAAATATTAACTTTTAGCATAAATTAAGCTTTTTTACTGAATCTGTCGTGTTATCCTTGATGAGATTTGGTGATTAATCGCTTGCATGCTTTAATAGTATACAAAAATTTCGAATTTTCTCAACCTATTAAAACAAAAGTGTGATACAAAACTGCACTTGCAGTCACAAAATCCCATACCAAATTTGATATATTTAAATCATTGTGCTTTGAATTATTGTGTTTTCGTGTTTCTGAAAGTACAGAACGACAGATAGTCTACCATTAATTGAATTTAGCTCAAAAATCAACAGGTGTCTACACTATAGATGCTAAATCTGTGTACCAAATTTTATCTATCTAGCTCTCTTCAGTTTATAATTATCGTATTAACTTACATTCGAGCAGACAAACTTCCTCTGAATATATTTTACTCAAAATTGGATAGACATCTGCAAATTTGATGTAAAAACCGAATACCAAATTTCAACCGTTTAGCTAAAATCGTTGAGTTATCTTTGTTACAGACCGACTGACCGACAAGTAGACGGACATTTTCTAAAAATGTGCTTTTCGGACTCATGGAGATCTGAAACGTGAGGAAATCTCGAGTTGAAGTTTTTTTTAACGATTACTATACTTTCTCTTTACTACGACGTATACGAGAAAGTAATTATGGCAGTAATGATTTAGTAAATATTTAATTGAATATGCACAGTTTTTAAATAAATATTATAGTCAATTAAGTAATAATAACTAAAATGACAAAAAATTATGATTTTAAAAATAATACTTTCGATAAACAAACGAGAGATCTTAAATAAATATAGCAGGGAAAGAAAAAAAGAAGTAATCAATAAAACTTAAATGACACAATTCAAATCTATTGTACTCGATTTGAATTAAATAACAAAATTAAACAAAATTGCATTAAATAACAAAAAAGTCCTTCAATGAATAAGGGACTTCGAAAACTATTTATTTGCGATCCCAGTGGCCACATGTTACAGGCATATTTAACTGAGAAAAACAATTTTTAAATGATAAAGTAAACACATATTGACTAGCCAGCAAATGAAAATGTTTCCATTTCTCGGAGTATAAGGGGGGAAAAATTAGAACTATGAAAATGGTGAAAGATGAAGGGGGAGGGGAACTGATAAGAACATCCCATCGAACATGTGTAGGTTGAAAAGCAGTTAGTTCGCAGGATATTGATTTATGAAACTCACTAATTTTTTTTCTTTAATTATCGACAAATCTTTAGTAAACAAGATTCTGGATTTGATAAGGCAATAGTTCATTTAATTTTCGATGTTTTTTTTGTTCTTCAATGGCAAGAGAGTTAGGGAGAAATGGTGATTTCAACCCCATATCGTTTTTCATCTTTCTGAGTTGGATGAATCATGTCATGAGAACGATTCTGATACGCACTCTTTCTATAAAGATTCAACTTAAATCTAAATAAAATAATTCAGAATACCAGATTTATTTTTTTATATGATAAATGTTTCATCGGGGTTTGATTATAAATTTCTCAACAACAAAGTAAATGAATGGAAATCAGAGAGCAAATAATTCTATATACAGAGTCTTCTACTTTTTTACGACTATACGCGATTAATATTTGATGAAAAAATTGAAACGGTTTGAATTCTGTTACAACAATGAAAAGTATTGTCACACATTATGCATACAATTATTTTTTAAATACTTAGTCAAAATTACTTAAATTTTTTTAATGAAATTCATTCAGTTAATTGTTTTTTTTAATTGTTCAGAAAAGTTTGGTGCAATGCTATTTTCGGAAGTTATTTTTGAAAAGCATCAAAATCTCGCTTAGTTATAAAAATTTCAAATAAAATATAAAATAGCTTCAAGGTTTACATTTAGTTCTCTAAGGAATGTGTGAGCCAACTTATTCCACTCCAAGCCAAAGTGGTATGTAGATCAATTAGATATTAAGAAATAAGTCTATACATTGGACTTATTATACATCCTTATTCTCCGATTATATATCCGATTGTTCTTTTCATTTTAAACATTTTTTCAGAATGTTTCAGTACATAGTGTTAGATATGCTTCCATCATATTTTCATAGTTGTGCTGCGCCAGGTTATTTGAACCAATGTAATTAACTGCTTATGAAGAGTGATAAAGTGAAGTTACAGTACAGTATTAGACAATGTACCGTTAGATAATGCAGATAGGTACAACTTTCATACGATTTTAACATTTAGATCGATTCCACAGAATAGACGAAGCACACAAACTATGTGAGAGATGTAAGACTGCCAAAACGATTTTTTTAATATTAGTTTGAAGTTGAAAGAACTTTGGAACTTCGTTGATAAAATAACGAGATTCGTAGCCACTTGATTTGCTAATGTAAAGATTTTTTTTCTGTATGAAGAACCAACTTCATTTTCAACATTAAGACTCAAATGGACGTATCAGTTAATACCCGGGTGATCCTAGAAATCGTTAAATTCAGAATTACTATTATAAACTGGAACCATTATTCATTCGCCATTATAAACTGGAATTAAATTTAGTATTCAAAGTTTAGTTCCAGTTTATTTGTTACATTACTACTGGGAATGGTTTCATTAAAAGCTCATTATAGTAAATATATTTTTTATTCTAGATGTCACTTTTCATCTTTAAAGTATTAATTCTGGATAAAAAAATCAAATTTAAATGAATTGCTAGATTTTTACATGTTCAAATCTAATTACGGATAGATGGAATACAGTCTTATAGCCTTCTCACTCTGGTTCAGAAGGAAAAATTCGATGTTTTAGAAATTCAAAATAGTCTGTTCTTTTATGAATAGATTATGTGTAGAATGAATACTTATGACATGAATATTTTTTCAACTGTAGAAATGAATAGGGAACAGTTTTATTATATTTATTAAAAAGACATTATTTAATATTTTGAATGCATGGCGATCCTAAATAAAAGGGCAATATTTTCTATATCATTTAAATAACATACAATATTACTACACTTTAACTTTTACATTATTTACAACAATTTTTATTAGCCTCTCTTCGTTCAGATTAAGTTCATGCGATCGATTTGTAAATTTAAGGGCTGTGTCATGGAGTTCTTGAACTCAAGGCTCTTAACCTCCGTGTAGAACTTTTGGTTAAAGTAATAGCACAGTATTGAGATTACTTAATATGTGGTTGTACTTGGTTAAATAAAGATATTGCATATTAAAATAACTTTGTAAAAATCACAGTTGTTAATGTAAAGAATTTTCGATCATAAACGTTTTCTGAACACCACTTACGTACGTCTCTCTACCTTTGATTCTTTGAAAAGTTTAAAAGTTGAATAGTATTATACATCCAATACATTTTGCTGTTTTTGATTGTTAGATTTTTGAAAGTTAAGCCATCTTTGAATTTTATTATTTCTTGTCAACTGAACCTTTCGATTTATTTGTTATGAATTTTATCCGGTTATTTTAACAAAATTTCGCTACTTCATTATTCAAATTATGTAATATTTGAACTGGAAAACAATTGCTTCTTTACTAAACTAATATTGCGAATTCGGTTTAATTCTGTTCAACTATATTTATGTTCCATTTTTATGCACAAAATGAGATATATTGGGGCTTATTTCCTAATTTTAAACCATGGTCAGTAGAAAAGAGATATTAGAGATGACACTTTAACCAACATCCCGTCTTCAAATTTCCATGGACATTTGATTCTGTACTCTAGACCAATTTTACCTTATACCAAAATCGTTTACTCTTCGGTTGAATCTGGTTTCGAATTTGGAATCCTTAGATCTTACCTTTAGGGCACCAAGGAATCAAAGTTTAGAGATGGCAAAAATGATGGAAATTGTAGTATTTCACTGCAAAATAGCAAATCCTTGAAAAATTTGCGTTTTATATTTGAATTATTATTAGACTCAAATACAAAATCTGATCCAATAAGATTTTTTTGAGTGCCACAAATAAACTTAAATGGTTCATATATTTCTTCATTTGACCCTTTAAGAACTTCAATTTCCAACTAAAGAAGATTTTATGGTATATATATTTTACATTATATTAATTAGTTCTTGCTTGTAATTTTTCTAAAAAAATCTTTTAATAGTTAAATTTATTTAAAAAAAATTTTCAGATATTTCTTGCTTTATTCGAGCGAGATAATTTTTGCAGCTTTGTATGGTTCATTTATCTACGTTTTTTCATATGATTTTTTAAGAACTTCTATTTTCAAGATCAAGATGATTTTATGGTATCTAATTTTATTTATATTTATTAGTCTTAGCTTCTATTTTTTTTAAATTCTTTTAATACTTAAATCTATATAAATATTTTCAGATATTTCTTCTTTTATATGAGCGAGATAATGTTTACAGCCGGTTGATTTCATGAAACGTTTCTAAAAATGTTTTCATTCATAAATGAGATTTCATCCATAAATTCATAAGTGAGATGCTTTCGAAACAATTTTTAGTTCATTTAACGGATACCCCCCCCCGTTAAATTTATTGCTTCTTATTTTTAGATACAAATAAATTCAAGACTTTTGACACCAGTGGAATCAAACATATAAAACAGAATAGATAATAATTAATTGCATCAATTTCATGTTAAAATTATTACTTTTTTCAATCTGATCAAAGATTTTAAGTCACCAAATTGTCAATAATAATAATAATCTAGAATTTTTAAGAAATTATATATGGCGTTGATTTCTTTAGTCGGTTAATAAAAAGTCTATCGTGGTGCAAAGATTCTAAATCTCAATTTAAGACAAATTATTAATACAAATGCTTGTTGGCATTTTGTAAGAAATAACTTAATTATTTCTTTCTTGACATTGATATTCATGTATTCTTGATTTCACCTAGATCCAGTTTTTAAAACAAGATTGTAAATGAATAATATACTACAAAGTTTGTGTTTATTCTTTTTTAAATCATTTTTTTTATATTCGCGCATATCGTGGAGTCATATTTTAGAATATAGTATCAAAACATGAAATATTGATTTTATCATACTATTTTTAGCACAATATTCATATATTCTTGTGTCCACTCCTATGCTCCAGTTTTTAAAGCAAATATGTAAGTGAATAATATATTACAAATTTAACGTTTATTCTTTTTATTACCATAGATTTTTTTTATACTTGCATCATCGTAGAATCATATTTTAGAATATACGTATCAAAATGCAAAACGCGAAATACAGATTTTATTATACCATATTTAGCATGATATTTAATACCGCTAATACAATTACAACGATACAAAAGTCTCTAAAAAAATATATTTGACAAATTGCTGAAATTAAAAAAATGTTTTCAAGCATCGTGTTTTTTTTATTTCTAATATTTTTTCAAAAATTTTATTAAAAGAGGGGGAAAAAATCAAATTTTGCTTGGAGTACAAAAAAAAAAAAAAAAAAAAAAAAAAAAAAAAAAAAAAAAAAAAAAAGAACCTTTTGTTAATGAGTTTGAAAAAATAATTAATCGAATGAAAGTTTGTTAAATGAAAAACCTTTTTCTTAAAAAAAATGTTTTCAAGATACTGATTTCTTCCTTTCAGTGTATGTTTGCAACAACTTTAGCATTGTTAAATCTAATCAGTATATGTCAGTTTAATGTTAGAAAGAAACAATATCTTCTAATTCTTTCTTGAATTAAAATTCTTCTCAAAAATGCCAAACAATAAGGTTCAATTGCTTTTCTTTATCGAATTCTTGACTAATACTTCGTCCACGAATATATTTTACCTGTAAATATGTATCTCAGCCGGACAAAGGTTTTTTCCCCCCGTTGCTACGATAGAGAATGAAATGATGGAATAGTTTTAACTTTTTTCATATATATATATCATATAGATATTGGCCGCTAGAAATTTTTCTAGTTTATTTTATGTTTCAAATAAATAAATAAATAAAAATACAAAGAAGAAAGAAAATAGCATTCTTTTGCCACCAGATTTTCAACTGGATAAATGACCACATGCATGGAATTTTTGATTAGGTACCACGGTTCTAAACCCGCAACCTCCAAAACTAACAGAACTCTTTTTTTAAAAAATATCAAAACATGAATGTAACAGTTAAACCTGAAAAATAACAAAACATGAAATAAAACAGTTAAACCTGAAAAATTCTAATGAATAAAATATGATCAATCAAGCACTAACCTTAAAGGAAAGGAAAAAGGAGAAGTGAAAAAGAAAAAAGAAAAGAAAAGAAAGTAAATATATCCAGTTGTGGAATATCTTATCTTGCTTTTTTAACCACGCCTCCAGTTTTCATAAGCTGCAGTAAAACTGTTAGAAAGATTGAGGGCACTCTGCACATGTAAGGCGCTGAGAATTCTATACATGATGGATAGGTTGGGTGGGTTAATTGCTACTTTTCACAGCTTGACATTCCATATCGACATCCGTTCTATTCAGAAGGGAAGGACCCTTCACATTTAGGCCACGGCTAAGCATTCCGTCTTTACCGTAAACCATCACTTTCCCACTGTCCCATTGTCATAGGAATGTCAATCAATTTCCATTAGCGATACTACACGAATTGACCACTGTTTCTTCAATGCCATTCTGTGTCACCGGTCCTTTAATTTGCCAAAATTTTGGGGATGCTTCTTAGGAATTCCACTATTTATCTCTTCAAGCGTGTATGGCTCCCCACGTACGAATGATTGAAGATGCTTTTCATACTTGACGGATTGGATTCGTTCATTGTCTCTTGAATGGATACGATAGCAACAAACAAAATCTTTTGCAAAAACTTGTCACAAAAAATTGTTCAGATGTCTTTATCCAATGTCCATATTTTACGATCCATTTTTTTTTTTTTTTTTTTTTTTTTTTTGTTAAACTCTATTTCAGTTACACTGGTCATATTAACTAACCTTTTCTTTTATGTTTATTTCTCTAAATATAGCCATAATAATTTTCAAAATTTTCAAAAAATAATTTGTATTATTCTCAAATTTAAGTAATTTTAAAGAACGTCTCACATCTTCTTTAATTTTATTCTTTCATGATAAAAATTCAAAAATTTAACCGTGATTCTGTTTCTTCACCGCGCTACTTTTAAATTAAACTGATGAACGTTCTGTTGTTTGCTAAATCGGTATAAATATAAAATTTCTTCATAATAACTTATTTTAATAATTTGAATACTTTATGATAAACATAGTTCAAATATTTCTGATAAATACAGTTGAAATATTTATCCACCTAAATCTTGAAATATAAGCAATTTTTCAGATATTTTGCCTTAAAATTTGCATAGTAATAAACAATTTTCAAAAAAAAAAATGCTGCATAGTGTTTCTGTTTCTTTAATCTTTTTCTATATAAATCTAAATTTTATTGCAAACTAATTTATTGGTTATTTCTTACCTTACAAATGGATAATCGTAAAATTTCTCTGTTTATTTAGTTATTGAGATTTGTTAAAGCTATTCTATTTATATATCAGTGTTATTTTTTTATTTTTTCCCATTTTGTATATATATATATATATAATTATTTTATCTATTGTAAATATCAGTGTTTTTTTTTTTTTTTTTTTTTTTTTTTTTTTT
>JAPMOR010121924.1:566662-596532 GCA_026543865.1 Argiope aurantia | reverse complement strand
TTTTTTTTTTTTTTTTTTTTTTTTCATTTTGGATATATCATAAAGTTATTCTATTTAGATATGTGTTACTTCTGTTTTCATTTTGTATTCACCATAAAGTTATTCTGTTTAGATATCAGTGTTACTTCTTTTTTCATTTTGTATTGTTCGCACAATTAATGAGCACAACTATATTTTCAGTGGGTGTATGTGGGGAGATTTTTTTCTTTTTCCATTATACAAATTAATTGCGAGAAACAAATTCACGGTTTTAAGTGTCCTCATTTTCTAAGAAATCTTTATCAGTTATTATTTAATGTTTTTTTAAACATTTATTATTGAATGTTTTTTGTTATTTAATGTTTTTATTATCATTAAAATGTCTCCCCAGTTTAATAATAATAATGCAAGAAGATATAGCCTTTCAAATTATAATAATCCTATTTGCAATTATTAAAAAGAGGCGTCATACAAAAAGCCAGATGTTACTCTCTCTAAGAATTGAAATATCCTACAAAAATCATGTCAACATATTGCAATTTAAATACAGATTTAAAGAGAAAATTTTAATTATTGTTTTGATCAAAAATAATTAAAAGGCTGTTTTTTATTTTATACCTATTGATAAAAAATTGTATTAATAAATTTGACTTAAATAGGATCATGCCATTTTAAAAGGGATTTAATGTGGCATTTTTCTGTACTACTAGCTGCTTTCATTTCATGTTTAAGAGGATTTATAACTTGCTTAGATAATTTTAGTAAGAATAGTTCTTACATTAAATTGGTTTAAATAAAAATTTGCAAATGGAATTACAAGATATTACAAAAATTATAATAATATACAATCTGACCTGCATCTACCAAATTTGGCATATTTATAGCTTGGAAGATTTAGAATATGTAGATCGGAGCAATTTTTAGTAATATTAATTGGAATTTAAATTAATAACTAAGCTGAATTTAGGCGTCTTTCGCAATAACTTCCGAAGATATTATTGCGCGGAAATGAATTTTACATCGTTTCAAGATTTAAAAATTGTGCTTTTAATATTATTTTTATTTAAAATTGTACTTATAATGTTTATGTTTTATCGGTCAAAAATGCTTTGAATGTTATTTTTATGTAATAGTGTGACTTAATGCTGTATTTTGGAAAATTTTTAGAAATATTTTTTGGCCTACTTTCCAATAGTAAATTGCATTATTTTCCTGAAAATCAATTTCAGGAAATTTCATTCTTTCATCAAATATTTAATGACTTGATTTTCTTCCATTTTTAATATCTGTTGAAAGCTAAAGGAAAAGGATTATGTTTAATATATATGTAATTTACAGAGCAAATCTAAAAGTGAAGTTACAATATCGCGAAATTTAAAAGATAGAGAAACGGATATTTATGTTTTTAATAGCACTATGATGTTATTGGACTTTCTCTATTAGAAAGTTTCATGTATACAATAAAACAGAATTTAAATAAGGCAATTAAAATAATACGGCTTTTTTGTCAAATAATTTTGTTTGATTATAAAGTTATATCTACACGATTTATCTGAAGCCAAATATAATCTAGATTCCCTACGAACCAGCTGGTCGCCTAAGATAGCTGGTAATAGACAATTAAGTGTCTAGTGTGTGTACATGTATGTTTGTTGATGCTTTAAAGGCCAAACCATTTGACATATAGCAGCTAAATATGACGCAAATTTGGTATACTTTGAAGCGTTAATTTTGTGATTATTAAATAGTTGAATCAAAAATTAATTTAATTTTGGTGTTTTTCCGTGATAACCACTGAAAATTTTACAGCAAAAAAATGGTTTTTACATCATCTTAAAATTTAAAAAAAAATTATCTTTTTAATGATAGCAATTTAATAGTTGTGCAAAACTTCCTTAAATTTTGATTATTTTTTAAAAATATTTGTTTGTCTAATTTCTAACATGTATTACATTGTTCTAACGAAATTCAAACTGTTTTTATTGCGTCATCAAATATTTAATATTAATGATTTTCTTCTATTGTTGAAAGCTGATGAAGAAAAATTCTATCTGAATCTGTGTAGTTTCATGACAGGAATAAAATAGAAAAGAGTGAAGTTATTATACTGAGAAATTTAGGTACCCGATGATAAGAACATACATAAGTCCATTTAATAACAGGACTTTAATGCTTGGAAATTTGACGGAATCATGCACATGAAATAATATCTAAATGATCTAATAAAATTAAATATAATCAACATCCTCAGTTAATCAGGTGGTCGTGCAAAAAGTGACTGGCATTATATGTAACTAAAATCAGTTACTATTATATGCAAAAAATAAATTTTCGCTAAAATCTTCAAATTTTAATTTAATGTTCAAATGATATAAATTTTAAAAAGTTGGGCACCGAAGTGCACATTCCTTTCTTCAGAAGTGTATTTGTACTCACCCACCGCAGAATATGATCACTCTAGAATCAAGGATCTGTTTTGTAGATAGACAGAGATATTTTAATTTATATTATTACTAGAGATAAGTAATCTGTTATGCGATCGATTAGATTTGATTTAAACCGCAGATAATTATATATAATCAATAAAAGTTTGCCCAAAATTTATAAAACATGGATTGATTATAAAAGACTACAGATCTTACTTTTTACTATATGAGAAGTAACAAATTAATTATGTACTTGAAATGTTTAAAGTGTAGAAAATGTTGAGTTAGACTATAAAATTTGAATTTGATTGCGGAAAATTCTGGACAGCCTGGAAATTGTGCGGAATATCCACACAAATCAAAATGGCAAAGTGAAAATTTCTTCTTAATTTATCAGGGATAATTTGTTCGATCAATTTTCTTCCCCCCACCCCCCCCCCCCTTTTTTTTTATAAGGCGAAAGTCTAAAATGAGACGATTCGTCAGCATTTCGCGATTATTTTTTAAAAGAAGATTGGAATACTTTTTCTTTTTTTAGGAGGGAAAAAGAATTCCATGTTTATAATCGTGAGGAACCAATGTCATATCTTAGGTTTTTGCAACACGTCAAACCATAGTCATCCGTTTTTCATTTGTCCCTTTTCTGCCTGTCATTAAAATTCTGCTATGATAAATAAGAGGATAAAACATTAAAAAATGTTACCTAAAAAAGAACTTTAGTTTAGAATATTAATCAAGTGAATTTTATTAAAATAATTTAAATCAAGTAGATTTTCTAAATTATTTTTATTTAAAGGATTTGGAAGAAACAAGGTTACATGAAAACTTACACGATGTTATTTTTTTTTCCATGAGTCTTTTCTTTATGTTTTGATCCACAATTAAGGGATTTCTACGATAAACGATTGTTTTGAATTTGAAATGTAAGTGTTTTCAAATGTAAGTGTAAAATGAGTTACTTTAAAAAAGCAAAATGCACATTAAAAACCAGCGGGAGTTGTTTCTCGAAAACTTTCTTGCACATTCTCGAATAAAAGTTTATCCAGAAAATACCTTGCATAGCACTGGCGTACAATAGTTACGAAATATTGACCTTTGACATGAATTTAGCGGAATTCATCGTGTCAGGCTTGGCGAATTATTTGGCGATTGAGTTATTGACGCATTTTTCTCAATCGACTGAAACAAAAATTTGGCACAAAACAGTGCTTGCAGAAATAAAATTACAAATCGAATATGTTATATTTAAGTCAGTGCGACTTTGAGTTATCGCATATACATGTTTCTAAAAGTACAGACCGATAGACGGTCAAGCCGCAGTGGGATTTGGCTCAACATTTGAAAGTTGTCTAACTAAAGATGTTAATTTTTTGTATCGAAATTTACCTACCTAGCTCTCTTTGTTTTATAGCTATCGTGTTAAATTAACAAACTTCTTCTGGGCGGATTTTGCTCAAAATTTAATAGAAATCTACATATTTACATAAAGACTCAATACCAAATTTCATTCGTATAGATTAAAGCGTTTTTGAGTTATCTTTGTCACAGACAGACAGATGGACATTTTCTAAAAATGTGTTTTTTGAAAACAGGGAAGTCTAAAATGTAGAGATTCGTCAAAATCTCGAGTTCGAATTTTTCAACGGTTACTATATTTTCTCTGTATTGCATATACGAGAAAGTAACCATTCATTTTGCCAGCACAAAAGTTTAGCATTAAGTGAAGCTTCAATTTACATACAAAAAAATACAGAACATTTTATTTATCAAGAATTGAAACTTGTATAAAAGGGCCAAGTAGTGATAAGTAGCCGAACATTATTAGATAATTGGTGATTCATGGTTGAAAGGAGGATGGTGGAGGCATTTCTAAATTTGCTGGTATCTATGGATCTTTCTGCAAACTAAGTTACGGGATTCATCCACTGAAATATTTTGAGTGACAAATTAAGGATTCATTGATGAATGTTTTTTCATATCTTTCATGGATATCTCCTGAAGCTTCAATTTAGAAACTATCTCTCGAAGCGCTCCGAGTACTTAGATATTTGCTGTGTAAAATATAATTGATTACAAACTAAGCTTTGATTAATTATTTCCTGTTGATACAAGAAACAGGTTGATATCCCTAAATATCAAGGGACTTTGTTATGATCCATAAGGAATTAAATACCGATAAACATTTTACCTTGCCTTTGTCGGGCGGAATTTAATTTTCACTAAAAGTTTTAAAGTTGGACATCCTATAATTGTGCCACTAGCTCTGTAAATGTCTTCACAGTAAAGTTCAGGTGGAAACAACTTTTGATTTCTTATTTAAGAATTATTAAATTAACTACGCAATATATTATATCATATAATCCTTTGTCAGTATATTACTTTTTTCCTATTATATGTTTATTCCGTATTAATAAGAAAGATGTTTTTTGGTGTAAAATCGTATGAGATAAAAAATTGTTTATAGATATTGTAATGTTCCATCTTTTTTTGTTCGCGTAGATATTGTAATGTTTTCCCGTCTTTTTTTTTTTAATTTACAGATATTGTAAATGTTTGACATTTGCATATTTATTTGGAATTTAAAATGCGTTTTAGGTTATAATTTATCAGAAAATAAATCTTTCAAGCCATTGATCAAAAATTAACAATTCTTGTAGAATCTTTGAATTTATTCTGACATTTTGAATAAGCTTCTAATCTAAGCTGGATTGTATGTCCTACATCCAAAAATATTATATAATTTCTAATATTAAATATCATTAGATAAAGAACAAATCAGTAATAATCAACAATCTTGATTAATATGTGGCGGTAAACATAAAATATCAGACATATATATTAGTATTGTATTTCTAAACCATCATAAAAGATTAAAACAATTAGCTGAAATTTCAGTAATATTCTTCATTCCTCATATTAGTAAGGCAAAACATCATCTTGAAAGACTGTTAACAAAGAAAGTAATATGTTCTCAAGAAACATAGACTAGGCCAAATCGTATTTTAAACGAAACTGTTGTATACATTTCATCTGCAAAAATTAATATTTGATTAATATTGAAATTGGTTTGAAATTTATCTAATGTTTTCTTACGGGGAGAGTAACTATTTAAAACCAGATGTCGGAATTAACTTTAAAAATCAATAATTCATAGAAGAATAAAAATAGAAAATTGGCGTTTGATAAAAAGGGTAAAATGAAAAAAAAATCCCCTTTTCTTTTTTTTTCTTTCTAAGGTCTAAGAATTTATTGATAGCATTGGTTACTATCAAAATCAGCTGATAATTCTGCATTTAGTATATAGAATTAGAGTCGGTCTCTGCGTATTAAAAACAGCCATTAAGGAAGGAAACCATCCAGATTAAGGAAGAAAAGAAGCTTGTTTTGAATGCTATTCTTGAGTAATAGTTCTTCTTAAGGTCCAAATCTCTGAATAACAGTATTTTTTCTCACGTAAGGTTCCACATTTGACTTGAGACTGAGTGGATATGCACACACTTACTGGCACTGAAGAAAACACCTCAGGGTACTTTCGAGAATTTGGAGAACTTTCTCGAGAGCTCGTTCCCCTCCTCGCCCTGGAAAAAAGGCCGCTGGCTTCGTGACCCACGGGAACAAGGTGGATTGGTCACGGCTGTACAGGCTATCTATCCTCTTTTTTCGTCCACTTTCCGCTCTAAATCTGATAGCTAGCCTTGCTACTTTTTGGCATTCTCTCATCGCTTTATTATTACTTGAATTAACAAGAGAAATTACTATCTATGTCCACTTCTATTCATCAAGTTTGGCCCAAATACCGTAATAAATTCATCAACTATTGGTACAGTAGTTTATGCAAGGTGGAGTATCTGGGGCAGTTGCAGCATCAAATTCTGGAAATTATTATTTCCGTTCATTGTTTAGAAAGCAGTTATTTTAATTTATGAATCTATGTAAATTTTCAGCAAGAAACATTTTCTATAGCAGTGGGTCTTAAAAAAATTATTGATAAAATTCACTTCAATAGATTTTTCTTAGACTCTTTGAAATGTTAGCAAATTAGAATATATAAGATCTTGTATTAGGCAGAAAACGTTCAGCTCACAATTATAACAATGAAAAAAAAAAAAAAAAAAAAAAAAAACACCTCGTAACTTTTTTTTAAAAATTGACATTTTACCTTTTTAAAAAATGCATTTGTGCATACTGTAAAGTGCATTTACAGAACGCTGCAGTGTAATGCCGAAATTAGAAGGAGATTAAGAATTTATAAGACATTAGAAGGAGATATATTCATAGCGGCACTGAACTAAGACATATGGAGAGTACAATCATGAAATTTTAAAATAAATTTCACGGAATAACATGCATTATAATCACATATTTAATTGGATGAAACGTCTAATCAAAGGGACTTTAGGCAAAGGCTTGTGATTATGACTGTTTTTATTTATTTATTTATTTTTACTTTTTTTCTTCACAGCATTACACTTTTCCTAAAGAGGTTTTTTTTCTCTTGACCCTCTCGCTTATGATTCTACAGTAGTAGGGCATGAATCCTTACTCTCTGAAATTACAATAAATTTGAAATATGTGCTGATTAACACATTGGATTATAACTGTCAATGAGTTATAATTCAGTATACGAGTATTATAACTATCAAAAGATCTTAACTCAATATTTTGACGGAGCTCCATTTTTAAGATCTCTCTAAATATGAAAAAAAAAAAAAAATGAAATTATCTGTCTGTCAACGCGATAGCTCAAAAACTCGTTCAACTGGGCGAGTGAAATTTGGTATATGCTTTGGTATATGCTTTTTACATCAAACTTGTACATTTCTATCAAGTTTTGAACGAAATTTATTCGGAAGCTGACTGTCTGTTCAGCTGTTATAATATACAAGCACCTGTCTGTTCAGCTGTATGAATGCTTGCATATTTACAAAGTATGACATGCACTGTTGTTGCAATGAAAACAAATCATACCTGATTTAATTTATCTAAATCTTTGGTGTTGGACAGGGAAGTGAAAAAACGTGGGAAATATCAATATCTCGCAGGCGAATTTTCGGAGGGATTGAATCTTTTACCTTTGCCTACTTCTTATATAAAAAATCAATAAAATTTATTTATTATCATAAAGAACGAGGCAAATAAAATCTTAGTTAAAAAATCGATGGAAATTTTAAATACAAAATTTATTATCGTTGACGATTTTGCATGTAATGAAGCAATAAAATAAGAAACCAACTGGGCAGGTCTCCCCAAAACTTCTTCGCACAATCTTTAATAAATTACTCATGCTAAAGAATGCCTTGTAGGGTATTGAGGCTCAATAGTTACAAAATATTTTTTGGCGTGAATTTAGCATTTTTACTGAATCTAACGTATTATCTTTTTCGGTGATTAATCTCTGGCATTCCTTTAATAGAATCCGATAATCGAATTTGTGCTTTAGACACAATTTCTCTAACCGATTAAAATAAAGATTTGACACAAAATTTCACTTATAGTCACAAAATCCCATTCCAAATTTGATACATTTAAGTCACTGCATTTTTTAATTATCGCGTATACATGTTCCTAAAAGTACAAGCCGACAGACAATCAACCCTCTGTCGGATTGGCTCGCATTTTGACAGGTATCTGCGCTATAGATGTTAAATTTGTGCACCGAATTTTATGTATTTTGCTTTTTACTTTTTCGTTAGCATGTTAATTGATATTGGTTAATTGACATTGGGTGCTAGTTTTTCCTACTGATTAAAAACAAAAACTGACATAAAACTTCTCTTGCAGTCACAAAATCAAAAAAAAAAAATATTTAAATCAAATTTATTTAAGTAGTTGCGTTTTGAGTTATTGTGCTTACATGTATGCAAAAGAATAAATTGATGGTTGGTCAACTTTTCTATCGATTTTCTTCAAAATTTGATAATTTATACTTTAGGTTCTAAAATTGGGAAATGAATTTCATTTATCTCAGTTGTTAGTTTTTACTGATTTTGTTTTAAATTAGATACGGATCTATATTTTAAATGCTAAACCTGTCTATCAAACTTATCTAGCGCCTTCCGTTTTGTGATTATCGAGTTCGCTTGCATTTGAACAGCCAATCAGACGTGATTCTTCTGAATGTATTTCTCTATAGAAATCTACAAATTTCGTATTAAGTCGATTTGTCAAATTTCATCTGACTAGGTCAAAGCATTCTTGAGTCTTCGTGTTCACAAACAGACCACATCCAAAAATTAGTTTTTCGGATTCGAATTGATCTGAAACTTGAAGATTCGACAAAATCTGGAATTCAAATTTTTTGACAATTGCAATACTCGTAACGTCTTTATACCTCGTAAGGCGAAAGTAAAAAATTATTAAAAGAAATGAAAAATTGCTTAAACAGAACCTTTGAATTTCTGCATGTTTTTTTTTTCTTGCTTCGAATAATATCATTAATTTCGAATAATGAGTAATCTTTGATATTTTGTTAAAATCTACTTTTTAATTCGGCCGGAAAAAGTTTAAGTAAACAAGAGACTGCTTTTATAAATTTCCTACCCTTCCGAATATTTCTAAAAGCATTTGATGATTCTTATATTATTTCAACAAAGCTATTATGGAAAAAAATCATTTAATTAAAATTTAAAAAATACATCTAAATTTAAATCAATTAGAATATGCCTTATGCAATAGCGACTTTTTGATTGATAATCCTTAAAAGACGTTTGCACTGAAATGGATTAAAAACGTCTAAAACAATTATATTGAAAGCTTCATAACTTCAAAAGACTTCGTAATTAGTTATAATCACAGAAAAATGGAACCTTATTTATTTAAAATTGTTAAACCCTTCCTTGTGTTGTGAACTCTATTTATTGTTAAATGAGTTTGTATCAAAAATATTTTACTAAGGATTAATAATAAAATGAGACAATATATACATAATTTTTTCATGTACATTTAGTGACTCAAACTCATTTAAAGCATTTTTATTAAAGGAAGTATATGTCTACTATTAATAGATTAGATATTGTCAATTGGACTAGGATTATGTATTTACGTTTTGTAAGAAATTAATTTTTAAAAAATAGTAGTTTTTGTTATGCTTTTGAAAGATATTTCTTGGTAAATTATTGCAATCTTCAAAATTCTAAAACTCTAGAATCTGATGATCTTTCATAAATAGCAACTCTCAATTTAAATTTCTCATCCCTGTGTGAAGCAGACAGCATGCGTATAATCGATTCTATTATCTTATCTGGTTTGGACTATAATTATATAAAAAATCTTAAACTCAGTTATTATTGACAAATCTATAAATGCTGAAATCATAATTTTCGACAAGTGTGCCCCAAAATTAATGATTTAAAGTACTAAAACTAAGTCTGCAATTGCTTCTCAAGTGTAGGCATTTTAATGAAATACGCAGGTCTGCGATGAAAAAAATTGCCACTGAAGCAAGAGAAGTTTTTATAGCATTTTATGGATGCTGTTGCTGGAAAAATAATAAAAAAATTCTATCATGTACATTTGCATCACAAATCGTAATCCTTTTTTTGCAAATTTAGTTAATTTCTGAATAAAAATGTATTATTTGTATGAGTGTGATACATAATGGACTTAATGGATCGATTTATGCATTTAAAATAGTAAATTGGTGAATTAAACTACTAAAAAAAGAGATAAGAAACTATTTCAATACAGATCATTTGCCTGAAAATTTTGATTTCATTCTGAATAAACTATCATATTCAGATTACAAATGGGCAGTTTGCGATGATATGAAAAGCCATTTCTGCTATCCTAGATCAAATCAATAGAAGCACATGAAATTCCACCACCCCCTCCCCAATATTTAAAAAAATAAATAGGGCAGCCTAGGCAGAAAACAGCGTTATATTTAGGAGGGGGAAAGTCTAATGAGGAAGATGTCCTCATATCAAAAATATTAAAAGAGAAAATCCGGTTGATCCAGAAAAAAAGTTTTACTTCCCCCATTTAACTTAAAATTAGGTCTTATAAAACAATTTATTAAAAAAGAAGGCGAATCTTTTAAATATCTTTGTGCTTTATCCGAAGCAAAATTGAAAGGAGATATTTTTATAGCACCAGACATTAGGAAAATGAAGAAAGACAAAAACTTTGAAATTAAAATGGAAAAAACAAATGAACGAAAAGCTGAAAATCTTTAGAAGACTTTCAGGTTTTCTAGAATCCAAGAAGCTATTAATCATAGTTTTTAATTGCTTCTTGGAAATGAAAAGGCCCAATCTACAAATCTGTCGTTTATGAGGTAATAAAAAAATTTTAAGGTTTTAAGTAATAGCATGAGCTTAAAGGTTAATTTTCTTCATTCACATCTGGCTTATTTTCCTGAAAATTTAGGTGCAATTACGATGCAGTTAGGTGAAAGAGTTCACGGAGATATACACGAGATGGAGATACGTTATCGAGGAAAATGAAATGAAATGACATAATAGCCGACTACTGCTTGAAGCTACAGAGAGACAAATAAATTTTTGAGGTTAAAAAAAAACGTTTTAGGAACATATAACTTGCAATATATATTTAATAATCATTTGAACTAAGATATATATACAATTTATGTAGATTTATGAAATAATGAAGTTTAAATGAATTGTCAAAATTTCACGATTTCAACTGTTTTATTACAAATATGTAATCACTTTGTAAAAAATGTGATAAAAATAAATGGATTTCATTCTTAGAATCAACATTAAAAATAATATAAAAATAATTCATCAAAATCAAAACAATTTTCAAAAAATTTTTTTCGTATGTAATATTAATCATTCATAAAAGTATTCACGAATTTTAACAATTTTCTCGCTATTTCTTTTGTCTTTTCCCCATGATTCTCTAAAAACTATTCCCTCGATTAAAAAAAAAAAGCGAATCTTTACGATTTATTTAAAATACAGTAGACTCCCGATTATCCACGGGCGGATTATCTGCGGAGCGTATTATCCGCGCCTTCCGCACAAAGTTTTGTACAAGCGTAAAGCAAAGAAAATAAAAATATTCACAAAACTGAGCGAAACGTTAAATTTGCTAACATCGTGCTTACTTATGGCAAAAATAGAACATTTAACAAAAATAAAACATTGAACATTTAAAGCATTTTAATAAAACATTTATGGCAACATAAGCATTAAGTTAAACATTTCCTGCTGTTTATTTTACGTTTTATTGTACATAAAACGATTTTTCTAAGTTGGAATGACTGTTTTCTCTTTTGCTATACCAATTTTTAGCTTTTTTCGGATTATCTGCGATTTTTGTTATCCGCGGCGGCCGCGCCACCCAATTCCGCGGATAATCGGGAGTGTACTGTATCCTTTTTTTTTGTGCATTTCCTTTCCTTCCAACAATTTTAGTATTGGCAATACTACCATACATGCTTCCTTACTATGCATTATATGCTAAACTTTCGTAAATTTTTTTATCCATTCATTGACTGTATCCCGTCCCTAAATACACTATATATTTATTTATTTTTTTACAATATACAAATATACAGTTCTTTTTCTCACAAATTTAGAAAATTTTAAAAGTTTACTAGTAAGTTTGGCAAAACTGCTATATTCTTGAAAAATGATAAATTTATTGATAAAATATGCTCCACACTATAAATTAAATGTACCATTGCAGTAAATAAATTGCAAGCAATCCGTATTTCCTGAAATAATTTTGATTTATTCATAATTTTTAACCAATCATAGAAGATTTATTCTTGAATCCTTCATGTTTGCATAGTAGATTGGACAAAACTAATGCTGAAGCTTTTTCCTGATCATTTTCGCCGCCCTTCTCCCGAACTTTAGTCTTGTCCAATTTCACTAGTCCCTCAATCTTCATTAAAGTTTCTAAGAAAGAAACTGATTTATTTATTTATTCTCTTAATAATTACTCATTAAATATCATCAACTGATAATGATCTTTTTTATAAGATTTTATCATCTTGCAATTAAAGTAATCATTTACAGCTACATTTTGTTAGAAAATTGTTTTTAATTATGTTAAAAGATCTTTAGTAAGATTCCTTTAAATTTAGGCGCAAATGTGTTATATTACTAACTGAAAGGGAACATGAAATACTATTTTGTTAAGCGCTTGCCAACCTTCCGATCGGCATCATTGGCGAAATCCTAGTTGCTCTAATGCTTACTATTGAAATCTTTTCTGAAAAATTAAAAAATAAATAAAGGAATAAAATTAAAAAAAAAACGGAAAGCAGTCAATTTTTTTAATACTAGTTCGATTAACAGAGATCTCCATCGGCAAATCATTGGCGAGCGACCAGAGAAAAGGGGGCAGCGAATATAGACGTTTTGGGGCCAAGCTTAGAAGACATTATGAAATGTCATATCAGTTAAAAAAAATTGGTGAAAGAGCAAATCCCCCCTTCCGCTGTGTACGGAATAAAAAGACAAACACTCATAATGACAGGAGAAAAAAAGTCCAATTATACCTCTGCACCACTGATAGAGGGCTGAATAATCGATGTTCTGCTATTCAAAGCTTTCAAATTTAAAAAGAGAATGTTTTTTTAAATATAACTTTTGGCAGAAAGTCGCCAAAAGTGGAAATTCTCCCATTCCTTTCGCAGTTCAGAGAAGAAAGAAGTAACCCTGTCTTCATTGACCAATAAGAGCATGGAAGAAAGTAGAAGGCGGTTGCATTCCGAGATTCCACAAATAGCAATGTGCCGTGGGAGGAGACTTATAGTGATTGGCAAAGATGTTTACCTGAATGATTTTACCTGAAACCATGTATTTAAAACTGAAAAATCACCCTCTTCTGCCAAGTCCTTTGCTCATTTTTCAACTGGACATCGGAAATTCTGAGACAATATCTCTCTCGGTAAGTTTTAAATTTTTGTATTTTTAACATAGGGACTTTGTTATCTTTTAAAATGTTATAGTATATGAATTGAAATAAATAAGTTAAGTGCAAAGTTTAACGAGAAGTAATTTGTGCGAAGTGAGACGAAGAATTTCAGTGTAAAGATTGAAATGTTAAATTTTATATTATATAAGCGAGATAATATGATTCGTATGAATTTTAAAGTATTTATGAATTGTATGAATAGTAAGGATTCCAATTAATGAATTGTAGCTACAGAACTAAAATAATAAAAAAGCTGTTCTTTTTGTCGGGAAACTTTATTTGTCTTAATTGTAATTAATATCTTAATTGTAATTATTTGAGGGCTTAATTAAACTTCTAGAACTAATAAAAAAAGTATTCGATTTATTTTTAAATGGAAACTAAGAATGCGTTATAACAGCTCATCGAGTTGGATTTGACCAATACCATTTCTGGTAAATATGGAAATCTGTATATACTGAAATAAGAAAAGCGGTTTTCCCTTTTTACATTTATTTATTGATATTTAGAATAATTCGATTCGATTTATTTTTAAATGGAAGTTCGTTATAATAGCTCGCCGAGCTGGATTTGGCCAATACCATTTCTGGTAAATGAAGAAATCTATGTCAACTGAATTTAGAAAAACTGTTTTCTCTTTTTTGTACATATTAATTGATAATGTGAATACAGTGGATAAAGGAAATTTTTATGGAGGTCCAATCAATTTCAAAATAATTAAATTCCACAATGCGCGAGCTGTTTGTAATCACTTACTATCAATATTCAATGGAGTAAGACCTTATTTAGAATTGGTGGTAGTTTTATTTTATATAATTCTGCATTCGTTAAAAGTCTTAACAACTTGTATTTTCCATTTGTAACTTCTTCTTTCATAGCCTAGTATCATATAACGTGGATGCCATTGACTAAATGTCAATTAGAAATAATTTATGTTTGAAAATAGTTTTTAATACCATAACTAATGCGGTTTATATAATCGAATTTATTATTATTAAATACATTGAACATCATTGGCACTTTATTATTTTTTATTATTATTTATTAACTAAGGGACGAAACCCTCTGCTCGTTTTCCCTCACCAAACCCGATGTGGTCCAATACCGTACCTGATGGTCGTCAGTTCCACTTTGTTTGTTTTTAAACTCCACTGGCCAATCATTCAACTTTGGAAGCCTAATTTTTCCATGATGAGAACATATATTTGTCGATCAGTCTACTTCCGATTGACAACTATAAGAACATTCTCTGCTCATATCTCCAGTATCTACATATTGATTCAATTGTACACGTTTAGATAAGATAGCAGCTTTACGATCAGCGTTTCTTTTCAAATTTGCAGATTCTCTCTCGGTTTTTCATCATACTTTTCTTTATCTGTTATCGCTGGATGCTCCATTACTATTTAAAAAAACAATGCAGAACTAACACCTGTTTTACTTAGGTATTCAGACAATTACTAGCCGGAAAAGGTTAAAAAACACACACACCTCGAAAAGCTATGTATTAGTGTTGCCACAAGCATTGTGCCTCAAAATAGAAATAACAAATAATATTGCTTTAAACTCATTTGCTGTTAATTTGGTGTAAATAAAGGAAAAGTAAAGCTTTAATTATCACCATTTTACCGTGGAATATAAATATTTACTACACCATAATAATTTTCATTAAATATTTCAAACAATACCGGTAAAACAAGCCATCGTATGTCATGGGTCGGGTGACTCGCTATCTACCAATCGTAAAGCGAATCAAACACAGTGTTTACTAAAAAAAAAAAAATCTATATGATATATGGATTATTTTTGCTTTTTTTATGCTTATTTCTACATTAATTATTTTGGACAAACAGAAAATTTTTCAAAATAAATTAGAAATATTTTTAATTATGAGGAATGATTGACAATTCTAATTAACAAACTGAACTGTTCTGCGTATTTCAAATAAAGACTTTTAAATTTTGAAATAGGAATTAAACTTATTCATTTCTAGCGTTGGAACAATTTTTTTTAACTATGGAAATAGCAATTATAAATTTTAATTCAAGAATATTAAATTAATTATTCTACAGTTTAATTTTCGTTTTTGTTTTCATAAATATTTTATACATTTTCACCAAAAGACACTGGTTGTTAAATCTAGAATATTAATGTAAAAAGTCCAATAAAAACTGTGTAAGGCAAAAAACAGGGTCTGATATGTGATAAGTATGAATTATGTTGGAGTTTTTAATTTACTAAATGAAAAGTAGAATTAAATTTTTAATCCATGCTTCTTTTTTTTTTCAGTCATGGCTACAGCAAAACTCTCGAAAAAGCGGCTTATATCCGATTTCATTATCCCAGCTTTGGATTCCGCAAAGTTCGGGCACAAATTATATTGGCTGAACAAAGACAAAGAAATTTTCCGCATCTTCTGGGGTCATAAAAGGACAAAAAGCTGGACAGCGGAAGATTTCGTGGTTTTCACGGTATGTTGAATATATTTTTGTTTCAATTCTACAAGCAGAATACAAAATTTCAGATAAATTAGTCTTCAGCAAGTAATTTTGTTAAATGGTCTGAAGATATGAACCTTATGTTCATATTTCTAAAGATATGAACCGTAATAATTTAAATGATCCATTTAAATTATTAAAATTCGCATCTTTAGAAAGTTAATTTTATATTTTGTCTTATATTACTTTTAATCTGGCAGCGGTAAAAATGGGATCTTTCGGAATTCCGCGTTGTGACAAAGTCATCATAATTTGGAATTATAATTTGTAAGTTTAGGGAAAGATTAAAATGAATTGAGACTAGTTTAGACAAGCGCATAAAGTTCTAACGTCATGAAATTTGGTATAATTATTTAATCACTTGTTGAGATATAATTATTAATAGAAAAATAATATTTTGATTATTTATGGAGAATAGAGAGCATTAATGGATTTACCTTGCAGGTGCAAGCAAATGGGGACTGATTTAATTAACTACTATTGTCAATTTTAATCTAAATGATGAATCAAATGTTTGCCAAAGCCATAAATTTGTCTTGTATCATAATTTGCTTATTTTTTTTAAACAAAAAGTAGTAACTGATGTGATAATTGTAAGATAACATTTAAAATATAAAATATGCATAAGTATAGAAAAACTGTTTTCAATTTTTTTTATAAACAAATTTTACAGGGAACCTAAAACAAACTAACAGAAGATAAAATTGTATAAAATTGTTTTTATTTTAAATAAAATCATCATTCTTGTTTTGTGCTGGCTGTCTTTTAATTCATTAATCTTTATGAAATTTAAAAAAATAGATTTTGTTGTTGAAATAAATACCAAGTTTCTTCAATTCTCGGAAAATACTTTATTGCTTTTAATATTAAAAAAGTAATGTTCAAGCTTTTACACAGTCGTAAGATTAATTAAATAATTCAACTAGGAAATTTTTTTTATCATTAACGATAAATAATTTTCTGATATATGTAAGTAGAAGGGGTCGGTTAATATACTATAGAAAAAATCTCATCTACTTGTACTACCCGTATCACCCTACGGGAGGAGGATATTCTTTGCTTTAAAGCTATCCAATTTAGCAAATTTACTTTAGAAAACAAGATTATGTACCTCATCTGTTGTTGTTTCTTAGGGCACTTGCCACGGACAAGCCCGCTGTTCAAAGACAGTCGATTTAAGCCTAAGGTTTTGTTTTTATCCTCTTGTTTATTATTTTTGTTAAAATGTTAAAATTTTGGCAAACAAAAATAATTACAGCCTCTTGTTTTTATCGTAGACCCAACTTGGGCCAAAAGTACGACTTGGTTACTCATGCATCACTCATTCACTTGCGTAACCCCTTTTTATAGGAGGGCACATTCACACATTTCACAGATAGAACAATCATGTCCAAACCGGGACTCGAACCCTCGACGTCCAGATCACGGGGAAGATGCGCTACCCCTATGCCAGGACGCCGGCGTACCTCGTCTTCTAAAGTAAATTTGATTGTGTATTTGATATTTTTTGAAATAATAAGTTTTTAAGTAAATCTTTGGCATTTTTTTTTGACGATAACTTCTGAAAATTTTGGCAAACAAAAATAATTACAATGCCTTTATATTTTCAAAGAATTGAATTTTCATATGTAGACTTAGTTGAGGGTTTTTTTCCCCCATGATATATAGACAGCAGTGATTAATGATCAAATTATCTATAATGCACAGTTGACTTCATGTATATTTTTATCAAATATCGTGCGTCTCCTTCAGTAAGGAAAAAGTTAAACAAGAATTCTATTGCACTATGAAATGAAAAGCGCACGATTTAGCAACAGAGGATATTACTTTAATTAAAAGTAAAGTTGCAGACTTTCATAAGATTTTATGTATTACGACTGATGGTTTGCAAAAAATGTTTGTTAAATTAAGATATAATTAATTAATGTGATTACATTGGTTTTGGTAATACATGAAATACATGAATAATCGTTTTTTATTGTCTAATTTGACTGAACAACACCACTTGCGATTCGCTCTCTGATTTGAAGATACTCCGCGCTTTTATGCATGTATCAGGTTGTGTTTATTCAGTCACAATAGGATTGAGAGGAATGATGAAAATAGGAAATGTTTGCATTTAATAATAAGGTTATCAATAAAATGAATATTGTCGAAAAAAATATTAATTTACAAAAAAAGTTATTTTAGAGCAATTTTTATTTATTGTAAGGGGCCTAAACATTAGATTATGATGAAAAAATAGAAGTTTTGTTCTTAAAATCTTTAATTCGCTCGTTTTTCAAAATAAATTTTAATGTTAAATAACTTTTATCGTAGAGCAAACTTGGCCCAAGAGTACGAGTTGACTACTCACGCACCACTCATTCGCTTGCACAACCCCTTTTTACAGGGGGACACATTCACACATCTCACAGATAGAATAGAGGATGAACAACCATGCCCAAACCGGGACTCGAACCCGAGACCCCCAGATCACGGGGAAGATGCGCTACCCCTATGCTAGGACGCCGGCGTACCTCTTCTTTTAAAGTAAATTTGATTGTGTATTTGATATTTTTTTGAAATAATAAGTTTTTAAGTAAATCCTTGGCATTTTTTTTGACGATAACTTCTGAAAATGTTGGCAAACAAAAATAATTACAATACCTTTATATTTTCAAAGAATTGAATTTTTATATAAAGACTTAGAATAGGGTTTTTTTTTCCAATGATATATAGACAGCAGTGATTGAATGATAGTTTCCCGAAATCTTAAAATCTTTGTTGTATTGTAATATGATACAATAATCACAGTAAATTAATAGTAACTAATAATTACTATTAATTTAGGAATTTTGATTTAGATAAAATAAGGCTTCATTTTTATTTTCTTATATAATGATTAAATAAATTTACTAGTCTTCATTTGAAATGCCAACTCATTAAAAGTTCGTCTATTGCTTAAAATTTATATATATTGATTCATACCAGATGATACTTCACTGATACTTCAAAAACAGTCTTATCTCGTCCCGGTTCATAAAACTGTAAACCTTGGATAAGGCCACGAATGCGTTATATGGCATTGACAAACAGTAAAGTGAAACATAGTTCTCTGGTGTGAATTTTATACTTTTATGGTTATATTGTGCGAGTAGGTATTTCGGAAATCTCTTTTCCTGACAGGTAACAACGTTTGAAATCACAAGATTAACTACCGATTTTTAATGATTTAAGCCATTTTGTTTATGTGTTATTGTGTTTGCAGACATGCGAATGTACATTTCAATAAACGATTAACCCCATGCCGGATTTTGCCTTACTTCAGGTTTACTTTCCATGGCCTATAGACAGCAGTGATTGAATAAGCTTTCTCAAATCTTCAAATCGCAAATCTTTGCTTTATATTACAACTAGGCGCCTTTGGCGACCAGCCGGTTCGCCAGTATTACCGCTCGCTACAATTTTCAATTAAATATTTTAAGTAACTGGTCTCTTAATAGATTCTCAATCAAAACATTTTTAATCTTCAAATTTTGATAGTCATACCAAACTTATACTGTTGCTTAGATCGTTTCGTTCAATTTACTATATATATTTTGCTAATTTGTTGTCATTTCCGGTAAAACTTCGACTTTAATTTAAAATGTAAATGACGAAATTGCAATTAATATTAAGATATTTTTTAATAAAACCAAGCGTTTTATTTTATTTATCATCTTTATTGTTATTTTTTAATTATTATTATTATTGAATATGAGTATTGCAAACAGAATCGCTCGGTATTAAAGTCTTATGTTAACTACAAAATATTTTTCATAGTTTATGTAATATCTCAAACAATAATTCAACAAAAATTTCTGAGATTCAGTATAAAATTCAGTTTTTAGTTTTGCTTTCAAAAGGATTGAAATGAAATCAATAATAATATTTTGTTCCTGCCTATAAATATATTTCAAAAATTATGAAGTCTAAATTTAATGCAGTAAGGTATCATATTCTGAAAAATATTCTGGAGACACCAAATTTTAAATAAATGAATGAATGTTTCTATTTTCCACGATCAACTAAGACTTATTTATGAAGTTTTGAATGTTAAAAATTTAGAAAAACTCACCATTTTCATAATTTTAGGCCAATTAATTTTGAGAAACCTGCGCGCTGATTGGCGTATTTTCTTTGAAGCGATCGATGGAAAATCTAAAATTATACTTTTTTTTATTGAATAGTGATATTCAAATGTACATAAATCAGTCAGTTTAAGTGATTGGAAATTAACTCTAAAAAGTCAGTGATTTAGTTGATTGGAAATTATTACCACCATGAAATCTGTGATTTCTCTTGTGGTGTATGCATTTTCCTTAATATCCGCTCGAATAAAACATCACATACAAAAGTACTACATAGAACAAACACTTCAAAAGTAAACATAACATTTCAATAGTTGCCAAAAACAAAAGAGAGAAAAATGCAATTCATAAGCAGACGATATTTAAAAAAGTACAAATATTTAGACTGGAAAATGAAATTATCTGAAATTAAAAACACGCACAGACGATATTTTCAAAAGTAAAAATATCCAAACCTGAAAAGAAAAATATATGAGTTATTCCATCAATAAATGCCATAAGTTTGTTTACATCTTCATTATTTTATGAGTTATTAAATATCAAAATGGATCCGGGACTAAATAAACACCCTGTATAGAGAGTGTAAAAGATCATAAAATAATTTTTCTTGAATTTATTTTTTAGAAAAAATAATATTTCATATTTGTTTCATTTCCTACAGACACGTGCCGAAAATTATATTCTTGCAGGTTTCATTTCCAAAAAGATTTAATTTATTTTCAGTTAGAGCTTTAATCAATGTGATGGCAACACTTTGAAAAAAGCTATTTTTTTCCCATGAATGCGAAACGTGCTTAATCTTAATTTTTATTTTTGACGAAAAAAATTATTGAAAAACATAGTTAAAATATTTATTTAAAAATTCATTAAAAATAGAAATTTAATTTTATGATTAAAACAGTAGTTTCATTTAAAAGATAAATTTTTTATCTTTAACTTCATGTAAAATTCTTTTTTGTGCGGTAATATTTTCGGCTGTTATAGCAGAAACACGTCAAAATTTCGCTTAATTTTTAAATAAATAAAATTCTAGTTAAAAATTCGAAAAAATAACCCCCAGGTGCACATTCCCGGCCTCCAAGCTATACACGTGCCAAATTTGGTAGCTGTAGGTTGAATGGTCTGGCCTGTAGAGCGCCAACACACACACACACATTGAGCTTTATTATAAGTATAGATAATCACAGATAATACTGAAATCGGAGTTTTGATTTATACATGAGCTATAAAAAAATTGAATGTGATATTTTTCCCTCTGTCTATATTATATTTGGCATGTAATTAAATTTTGGTAAGGGAAAACTATATAATCGTTAATTGTTTAATTAAGTGCCTTAACTTTTAGGGTTTTAGATATGCTTAAGCGTACATTTATAAAAAAAATATAATTTTCTTATGTTACTGGTAAAAAATATCTGTTTCTACTTAATTTCATCATTTATATATATGCTATTAATAGTTTAAAGAGAACAGGTTTGATGAATAATGTATTTTCAGTATTAAGTAAGTAGTTTAAGTCTCAGAATTACATTTTGTATCCGAAGTGTTTATAATGAGGATACACAATTCAAATAATAATAATGATTAATGCAATAACAAGTTTCGATTATAGTTTTTAAAAAAAATATGAAAATGTAAGCATTCGAAAGCTAAGTATTGGAAATTAATAATTCACTGATTTGTTCGCTTTGAAGTTTGATTTTACTGAAATCAAAAGTTATTTTTAGAAACTAATGCCATTAGCATTTCTAAATTGTGCATTATTTTTATATAAATTATTTTACAGATTTCTTATTCAGAAATTTCGCTTTAAAAGTCATTCATTAAAGTACTGTCTTTAAAAATTATTTACACAAATGAATTTTTCAACGCCTTATGAATAAATTTATATTTGTTTGAGAATGTTTCAAAATTGACGTGGATAGTTGTAATAAATTATACATTAAATTTGTTTTACATATTTGTATGTTACAAATTCTTCTAAAACTTTCAGGCTTGGGATATTGAAAAAGGCCGCTTTAATGTAAAAGACTTGGGAGCGTCTAAAGGTCGTTTTAGAGCTGCCTTGAAAAAATTGAGGCATCTCGTCACAGAAATCAGTTGTCCAGTTTTTGGCTATAAAGATTTCCAATTTTGTTCTAGCTACACTGGACCTCGATGTCAGTTTTGTGGTAAGTAGTCTGAATTTTTTTTTTAATTTAGTGAAAATTCGTGTTTTAATTCATTTAAAAAACACGCAGAGAAATATCTTCTAAGTTAAAATGAAATTATGAATTCTGATTCAAACTCTGAGAGATGAAATTTTTTTTTCTACAATTTAATTTTTTTCTCTCTCTAAAGACTGATTAAGGATAAACAATATAAAATTTGAGATCGAAACCTTTATCCCGTATTGACATCTTAACCTTAATGTTAAATGAGAGACATCAAAATAATAGTGCTATATTTTATTTTTAAAATAATGAATGCCTTGTCAAACTTTGAAATGGAAATGTTAAGAATTGAAACGAAACTTTGCGCGATTGTTAGCAAGAATTTAGAGTTACGGAATTGTAAATTCATCAATTATTTGTTGACAAATATTGGAAGGAAAATTTGATGTGTTTATTTTGTTGAATATATTATTCAGAAGAAATAATTATATTAATAGCTTTATTCTTTATATTATGATATATGGTAAAAATTCTATTATGATTTGAATGTTTAATTAAAAAAATCTTTCTGCGGATGATTCATGGCGATAAAAAAAATTCAATCATATTCAATAAAACTCAACACTTCATTAAGTTTTGTGAGAAAAGAAACGACAAAATACAACTAGACAGCATTCTAGAAAACATTTAATTAACCCATGTACTCATTTACTTCTTACTAACTGGATTAACGCTTTCGAATACAGTCTAAATAAAAGATTTTTAAAATTGTAATGAATTTAGATCATAGCAAATCTTTCCTCTGTAATGAAAAGCTTTAGTTTGTTCATTCTACAACTTCGTTTTTATAGGATACGTCTCAACCAAAACTATCCCATCAGAGAACAGCATGCAAGAAAAAAAAAAAATTAAGAAATAGGAAATACAAAGTTTCATCGATCTTGAAGATAGGCTTAACCAATGTCAAATGGATAATTATTGTGACTCACCTTTGTGTCATAATTTGAATTCCATTCGTATTATGTATTCATTCGTATAACCATTCAAAAAGATTTGGTCAGCAATATCAATAACTATTATTTCAAAAAAAATTTACATTATCCTCAAACTAAAAAAAGAAAAGAAAGAAGAAGGAATTTTAATGATATCAATTTCTTTTTCCCCATAAAGTTTGTGTATATTTAATTATTTTTTGAATCTAACACACATTTTATAATATGATGAAATTGAAACTCATAGAGCAAAATATTCCATCAAGTGCTTTTCCCAATGTTGAGATAAAAAAAATTTGACATTAATTTCTGAATAGAATTATTTCCGCTTTTATTTCGTAGTATGCACTCTTTTTAAATCTATATGCGTTACAATTTGTCTAATTTTATTCAGCTAAATTAAGGTTTCTAGGTCTCATCAAATTACAAAATGAATTTAAAATGTGTTCCACATTAATATTTAACAGCCTAAACTAACAGCCTAAACTAACTACCTGAACTAACAAGCCGGTCGCTACATCGATTCTAAATTACAATAAATATTCATACTGCCAATTAGTTTGAACTTTGATGACACAGTTAAGTATTTTTTTCGAACATAGAGATGCATTCCAAGTGTAATATTTCTTTTGTCGTTTATATATGAAATGATTACTTAATTTTTATTTTACAGGGAATCCTGTAGAAGACGATGTGAACGATCCAGAAGTTCAAAAAGTCATGGCGGATTATGAAGAATTCATGAGAAAAAGGAGGGAGAGGAGACATCCCGATATCGCCGGACCTTCTACTTCTTAGGTAATCTATATTTATTTATATGACAGGAAATCTTAGTTTGCTTATCTGCTCTTATTTAAAAATCTTGCATCTTATTTTTTTTTTCGTGAAAATAAATCTTTTAACTAAATGAATTTTACGTTCTTGAATCAAAATGGATGATTACTCGAAAAATATTTTCCCAGTTCAAATTCCATTTTAATTGATTTTTTCAATCCATGTATTATACTTATTACTTAAAAGCATAAGATATTGAAAAGATAACATGGTTTTCAATTTAAAAAGATATGTTTTTCTTTAATTTAAATTTATTCCTTAAATTGCTTTAATGAATAAATTGCTTAAAAAAACTTATTTTATTTATAAAATTTAAGCTAATGACACTTCCCTCGCCCTTCCCCCTATGAAAAGTGGATTGAAGAACAGACATTTAAGCATTAAATTGTTTTCAATTTCTAAGTTTATACGCCAATTGTCTTTAGTTTTTGATTTTAGAAATTTTAGTTATCTCTTGATTTTTTATTTTTTTTTGTGAAATGTGGAGTTTTTCTCGAGTGATGTGAAACTAGGGAGAATTTCTGTTCTATTGTATGAGCAGCATAATCAAATACGGGGCTAAATATTGCTGCTTAACAACTACAAACTTCATTTGACATAGTGTCAATGGCAACAAATCTTAGATTTAAGTGTTTTATTTCTCATGAAAGGTGAATTTACCATACTTGTACTTTCAGCTTTCAAACTGTCAAGCTAGAACGTCGACAACTCACAATTTCTTAATTGTGAGCATACAAATACTTTTTAAACGTTAACAAATTTTGTTTGTCACCTATGCAGACTCAAGTCAATTCAAATTAGAGAATATCCCTAATATAGCTCTAAAGCATGATAGAAGCAAGACAAAACTATTTAAACATTACAAATCTCATCTGAAATAACAGTGCCCTTTTATATAGATTATTGTTCTTCTATAGTGTCTTTTCTTCTTTAATGAACAAAATATTAGACACTTTATTGTATATTGATGAAATATTATATAGTTGAAGTTAAACTAAGTCCAAAATGGATATTTAAATATTTAAGCGTCCGGGTGCGTATAATTTTACCAAAGCTTCAATAGCGGACAAATATTTTCTTTATATATAAATTACTTTTATTAATAAAATAATAATGAGATGAAATTTTAAAAATTAGTCAATTTTAATTAAACAAATTTTGCATTATTTCACCAGTTTGTAATTCACTGAAAATTCAGAATGTCCATGTTTTGGATTGACAAGTTGATTCAACGATCCCATGAGCGAAAAACTGAACTAATTTACTACAAACAAATTAAAGTTAGAATTTAAACTTCACTAAGGCTCAGTATTTAGTACTCTAACAGAAAAAATTCAAAAGGTCCATATTTATATCTTGAAACATATTTTTCGATCCTAATAAAATGTCTTCTATTCTATGCAATTTACATTTTTTAAATAAAAAAAAATATATCTGTGGAAGATTTATTTGATTTCACTGCCAATAGAGTATATTCACTACAAGGCCCTGTTCTTTTAACCTGTAATATAATCAATATTTGAGTATGCTAAAATATTTACAAGTAAGAAATATTCAAAATGAACAATATACTTCTTATTGATTTTAACCGGTTTTCATTAAATTTCTTTATCTTTCTGTTACAGATGGTCAAGCAAGTACGGGATGACTCAGATGTATATATTGTAAAAAAATATGTATATTGTAAAAAAAAAGTAAATTTTTTTTTGTATATTATAACTTTTTTTGTATATTGTATTTTTTTTTTTTTTTTTTTTTTTGTATTTTGTATTATTTTTTTTGTATATTGTAAAAATGTTTATTCAGAGTAAATAAATTTTTATGAAATTTTTTACGTTCGTGGTTTTACTTTCATTGTTTAGTTTTAATAACTCAGTGTTTTACAGCTGAGAAGGGGTTTGTATGGTTATGTAAAGCTAGTTTGGTAAGGAAAATTGGGAGGTAAAAAAATGGTTTCTGGGCTTTAGATGTTTGCTTCATTCTTTAAACAGCTTTTTCAATTTTTGCAAACATTTAAGAATAATCTGAACGAGTCTTTATCTGATGGGTTGAACAAATTTTGAGACAATTAAACTTTAGATTGTATGTGCCTTCTGCTTCTCTCTCTAAGAATTTTATAAAAATGAATATTAAATAAAATTTTGGTGCATTTCTTTTAGAATGTGATGGATTGACATAAAACTCCTTTTTTGCTGCATCTTAATATATGTATATATATTAAAGATTTTAATTTTATTTCCACGCCCTATTTCCTGAATTTTGATAGCTTCTCAATCTCAGGCATTATTACTAATCCTTTTTTTTTTTTTGTCATGAAGCTATTTTATATTTACAAATATGCATTCTCCCTTATTCCTCCTGTTTTTTGAAAAATCTGAAAAAGTGAGAGAGCTGCATATTTTTTCAAATTCTTTGGCAATGTTTAGAGAAATGTTCTCTTGTCACTCTTCAAGATATGTGTTAATTAGTCCGTTAAAATATTGAGTAAACTATCCCATAAACCAAACGCTAATACTGTCCTTTCTTGGATTTGTTTTATTCCTACCATTTTAGTTTTGCAAAGGACAGTAAATGTTTCAAGAAATAACAGTGGTGGCTTAGTTAATGAAGCAAATCGAAATTGGAGTGGGCAGTTACGTCATAATATTGAATTCTATTAGAAACATTCATGCGCAAGATCGGAGTATTTTTCTCCTGAAGGATTTGGTAAAGTTTTAAAACCAAGAGGTCGAGCTAGCTCTCTTGGGTGTTGAAAAACGGTTCCAGATCCTGGAAATCGCACTTTTTCAAATTCAAATGACTTCTGTTACTTCGGCTTGTATGTCCTTCCCCCTTCTAACTGGCCATCAACTCTCCAAGCTTCTGATTTGGTTGAATGATTTCGTTGAGACATCGCACTCATCGAAACAACGCGCTTACTGAACGTCGATCATTCTTTTCCGCTTTGTCTTACATTAAGTTGAAAGCCCAATCAAATTCACTGCCGCTAAAGTGTCGTCTTCGATGTCAAGCTAAAAAATTTTCATACTGCAAAGTTTAAAAATAAGAAATTTGCATTTGTAACTATTTTCTTCTATTTTTTCAAAAAAAATTTGCTTATACCGCTATTTTATACAAGACTTGCAATATCCTTTGTTTTGAGCAGTGTATTTTCACCAGAATAAACAATGAGATATTAGCGGTTCACAATAAAATATTCAGTTTATTTTTACTTTTATCAGTAAAGAAATATCAATCTGTTTTTTAAGATATGAATCCGTAGTACAAATAGCATAACATGTTTTTATATATGTTATGACTAAAGAATCTCCCTACTGAATTTTCAGAATTATAATTCAATTGACAATTCAGAAAATGGTAGTTAAGGATATAATCTCTTCAAATGCAATTAAACCGCATTGTTTCATCGTATTTTCCTATGAGATTTTAGCCTTACAATACCGCGTCATTCTACAAAATATTTGTAATTTCAATAAACTGTTGTGTTCATTACAGAATATATTTTAATGCATTATTAATAAATATTCTGGCAATTGAATGATTCATTTCATGCACAATTACAATATCTTTTCTGTAGCAAAAGAATTTAAATGCATATATTTTTCCATTTTGTAAGTAACGCATGACAAAACTAAATAGTCGTTTTGCTTCATGTCATCATCATTTTGCGATGCGATTTAAATTTTTACTCTGATAGGCAGTGAATTAAAGTTATTCGTATTAAACTCTTTTTTATTCTCCTAAAGAAATATCAAATCTAGATTTTCGTTTCGACAAAGATTGAATTCTGATTTATATGACGTTTGACTTTAGTTTGTGAGATGAATTAATAACTTTAACAGATCTTTTTATGTCATTATTCCATTCGCAAAGCTCGGAAATTTAGGAAGGGGAACTGGCTTGGGTGTATTGTCTTTGTAATATTTGCAGCCCAAAAATTAAAAGATCCGTCCCAAAAAGGCTAATGTTGCTTCTAAACGAAACATATATATAAATTTCGTATGCTGTTAAACGACTCTAATGATATGCGTGGATTCTAAATCCAATTGTAAGTTAATTTTCTCACAATTAAAGATCAGAAGAATAAGCTTTGACAGTATTTTAATATTAAAATATCTCGTAGGAGGGAGATGAGTTGCACACAACGTGCGGCATTTTATTTCGGTGCTTCATAACCAGTTCGGCTATCACGCGATTTATAAAGGGTTGTAATTAAATATTGAGTCGTAAAAAGTATGAGTTCAAGCATTTAATGCGCAAAAAATTATTCTATTTTTGCCCCGAAAATTCTCTGTACTTAAGTCATTTCCTTGTTGGACAGATCGCAAGGTTCTGGCGATCGAGAGACATTAGGAACCACTTTGGGTGCTATGTAAAATTATGCTATCAAAGTTAGACTGGAAAGTCGAAAATTCTCCAAAAAGTTGGGTGGTTTTTGTGGTCGTAGAAAATTACCTATGAGCAGGAAATTAAAAAGAAGGTAGAACTCTATCTTCGAGACTTCTTTTCAAACTTACATTTGCAGAACTCTCCTTAGATAGGGTAGGAAAGCAAATACACTAAACAACAAACCACTCTACACTGGGCAATAGCGAAGGAGACAACTGAACAGTACTCGACGAAATTGGACTTGTGAAGATATTCGAGGTAATTCATTTGGAACACACAACTAGACGGAGCAAGACAGAATAAGTTGATTATTGAAGTACTTCTTGACTAGCGGCTAAAGCCCAACACGGTTGTGGATTGGATGGGTGAATCTATTTTATTCGTAGGTAAGTCCGGTCATCATACGCAACCGTGTTGCTGTTTTCTTCCGCAGCTATGTTGTTGGATAAGCGTGAAAGCATGCTTGAAGGAATTTTACTGCATTGAAAAGGCAGATTGGGTTTTGTTTTAAAGCCTATTTATTTGGATCTCCACATCTGTGTTTTCTTATTTTTTTTATGAATAATAGAATTCAAGTTATGTAATTTTTTATAGAAATACTGCATCCGAAAACGAAACAGGGTATTTCCAATCACTTTATCAAATAAACGCTACTCAAAATTATAAATTACTCTACCAGCTCATTTTTATCTGCATCATAATACTTTAGTGATAGTTTCCAACACAATTTTAAAATAAAAAATTAATTAAAATTTTAGTGAATTAAATTTTATATTACTAATAACTTACTATAATTGAATGAAAATATATATTGCAGGTACATTAGCTACTGATTAAATACCATTTAAAGGCGCTCTTTCTGCGATTTAAATGTTATTTACAGATATACTAATTGTGGATTAAAGTTCTTTTGAGGTTACGAGTAATTTACGAAGATTTTTTTCCCCTTAGCTTTGAAGAAGTATATATTATATATATTGTTGATGGACTAGGACTCAGACCCTTTCACTCAATCGCTTTTTTAAAAATTTTATTCCATCATTAAAAACTGCTATTAAGATGTTATTTTTTTAAAATATCATATGGGTTTTCATACAAGAATTATATTATTCATTGATTTTTCATGTTTTAAGGAATTACTCAATACTTTCCCCTTTTAAGTATATTTTGATAGTAATTAACGAAGGAAGGCCCAAAAATCTCCAAATGTAACGCCAAAGTGTATCAACCTATAAATTACGAGAAGAAAACAAGCATTTGTATGTGCTGTTTATACAAAAAAAATCGTATTATCGCCAATATTGCTCTGTTAATTCATAAGTATCACATTTTTTGTTACTGTAATGAAACTCAAGGCTTTTTGTATTGTTTATTCAAATATCTATTCTCTTATTTTCATTCAATTACTTAAATCTATGTCAACATGTTTTTTTTTTATTATTATTTTGCACTCCTTTAAATGAAATAAAGAAAAATTAAATTAAATTACTAACTAGGCAGTCCTTGTAAATTTATAAAAATTTCAAATAAAAAAATAGAAATACTTTATTTATATGTAAATAAAAAAGAAAAAATACATTTATACAGAAATATA